>PYHW01010133.1:5517689-5604440 GCA_013186435.1 Turdus rufiventris | reverse complement strand
TTTTTTTTTTTTTTTTTTTTTTTGGCTTATTGAATTGGTTTTTGCCTGGAAAGAGCCAGAGTTATTTTGTTACAGCTGCATTAGGGGTGCAGTCCATGATAACAGATGAAGATATATTGTCAAAGCCCTTGCTGGCTTTCCTGAGAAGCAAAGTTAGGAGAATAACTACACAGGGACTGGCAGCAAGGAGCACTTTTATCCTTTATCCTGCTCTTAAGCAAGGAGTTGATCTGTGTCCAGGCAGTGATGTTAACAGTTTGTGCCTCTTACCTGGTCCTCCCCTCTCACTCTGTTGCTGGCAGCTCACCCTAAATTTTTTCTGTAACCCATGGTCATCAGAATTGCTGGCTTGTCTATTTGCAAACCTGCTATGGTTATTTCTCAACTCCTTTTCTAGGTATTGCAGCTGTCTGAAAGGTCAGAGGTAGAACTCTACTGGCCCTAAAGCTGCCCTAACTGTGATGATTCTTCTTTAAGTCTCTCTGCACCTCTGTGTTTATAATGTGAAAATCTATTTTTCTTTTAGAGAATAATTTGTTCCTTGTCCAGTCAGAAAGTTGGAGATCTACTGGTAAACCCAAGGAGAGGGCTAGAAGATTCCCAGTTTTGGTGCAAGAGTGGAGCAGGACTATACAATTAGGAATATTTACATTGTCAAACTATCCTCACACCTGTGCCAATGTTAGAGTTGCAGCACTTACTCTCATATGCTCTTCTCTGGTAAGGTAGGATGGGAGAAGACTGGTCCCTCCAATCTAAGGGGAATTTTCTCTTGTAGGACCCCATTTACTGGTATTGCTGACTTTTCATCAATGAAGAACAGAATCATTCAGCTCTGCTTGGACCTCACTACTACTGTTCAAAAGGTCAGCTGATTTCTTTTCCTCTCTGCTTTCCAAAAGGGAAGGAAAGGGGGTGTTTGGGGAAGTAATGTGCTTGCTTTGTGCTGAGCACTGATGAAAGGCAGTTCTGGGAATGAGAGCTTACTTTGAGCTTTGGAGGTCAGTTTCAGCTTGAAAAGATCAGTTTTCTGTTTGTGTTTCTGAATCGTGGGGTGTTTTTGTTGTTCCCCCTGCCCTTCAATTCACTTATCAATTTTGATATTGCTGGCTGTATCTTAAGTGACTGCAGCTTAAAGGCTACTCTTATTTTCTTGAGCTTTACTGGAAAGAGAGTTTTTGAAACAGTTGATCTACATTTGAAGATTTTCACATTCCAAGCAGCATGTTGAAAAAGTTATCAGTGCTAACTCTAAACATTGGTTTTTATACCTATGTTTGCAAACTCCATAGATCTTGTCCCATGCAGGATGTTTTAGCCATCAAATGGGAAATGCTGCATGTATGGAAGGAGCTGCCACCTTTAGGATACAGATCCCATTAGCCAGACTGCTTCTGCCTCTACTGCAAGACCAGAATATTTTTCAAAACTCTAATTTACCAGCAGTATGATGAGTGCTTGTACAGATAATAGCTGAAAGGTCATGCAGCAACCGTGGCAATCTTGACAGTTGACATAATTCTGCTCTCTTGAGTAATGCTGCCTGTTTTTGAGCCTGTTCTGAGAGCGTGGCACTGCTGTGGCTGTGACGCACTGTGTGTACACTGTGCCAAACTTGCTCATAACCATTATTCTGTGCTCATATAATGCTTGAACGCTGGAGAACCGTGCCCTGTGACATGCTGAAGGGATGATGTCAAAGGACAGAAACACCCTGAGCTGTCTAGCTTTGATGCCACCTGATGATGTCAGAGGTGTCACTGTGAAAGGATGGTGTCTGGGTGCCCCAAGGTGCACATGCCTGCTGCTCAGTGCCCTCCTTGCTGGGGTGCTCCATGTGCAGTCACACAAATTCAGTGATTTACAGTTGCAGGTGTGCAGGTTGTGCAGTGGAACAGTACGTGTTTCAGGCAGCAGATGCTGTTCACTCAGGAGTGCTACAGGAACTGAGATAGGAGATTGCTGAATGTATTGATAAAACTGCTAAAAATGCAGTTCTGATCTTTCTGTTAGGTCAGCCTTTGATGGCAGGGGAATGGAAGTTGTGAATACAACCTGATCTTTTAAGACATGTCAGATTACTTCTCTGCCAATTTGATATGAGCTATAATAAAAGACGGGGTTGGGGAATAAGAGTAAAGCATTAATGGGGGAAGAACCAACCAGCACAATTTTGTCCTGACAGGGGGCACATATTCTAGAATATTCTGAAGGAGTGTGCTGATGTGAAAAAGAGATACAATTGAAAAAATCTTTGGGAGGGTTTTTAGAATTTCGAAAGTATTTCTTATTAAGGTATAGACTACAGAAACGGGTGGTCAGTTTTAATGGTGAAGAAGAGGCCAGAGTGGCTCTCGTGGAACCAATGCTGCTCTGCCTAATCATAAATGATATATAAAAGCATATCATCATAAAGAAGGCAGGAATGCAAGACCATTCTAGTTGCCTTTGATGATAGCTATATAGATTCAAGGACAGGATTTTACTCCACTTCAAGTTCCATGTCAAACTTTAGGGCTGAAATAATAAAGAATATAAACAGAAATGAGTGGGAGAAAAAGGACTTTGCAGTATTTAGCATTTTGGCTGCTTGATGGTAGATGGTATTTGCTGTTGATTTTTGCAGATGTATTTAGCAGAGAAAAGTGGAGCAAAGTTCTCTACAAACTTCTCCAACATGACTCCTTCTTCAACTTATTAAAATGTTTGGGGGGTTTCTCCTTGTAGATATTGCAAATCTTGTTTTATTATTTATGTGCTGTTTTAACTTTTTAATCTGAGAAGAATGGCATTCTCTAGTTCAGCACTTCTTGCAGAAAACAGTGATGACTTATGTAGATTTTTACATGAACTTGTTTCAGTTCAAAGACTTTTATACCTGGTCTGTGTAAATAATGCCTTGTGTGCAGTCCTCTGCCCTTCAGGAATGTCATTGATAGCATATTTTTTTAAAAAAATCGCTTTCCCTTCTATTTTTAACAGTATGCTTTAGATCCATTTTGATGCCTGGGGCAGAGGAGTACCTGAATTAGGGTTTATCAGTGTAAGGCAAACCTATCTGCCTGGCCTTTTCAGAATCTGATCTAATTGTGCAGGGTTCTGCTTTTCTGGAAAAGTCAGCTGCTGTAATTGAATCCCACATTCTCTTAGTTTTCAAGGTTTATTATTGCTTTCTACCAGGGCCAGAAAATAGTTGCTTAACAGTCCTTTTGAGCCCTGCTGGGTGAAACTAATCTGACTAATCCCTGCAGCATGAATAACTCTATTTCTATTTGAGGTTAAAATGGAAGTTTTGCAGAGTTTTCAGAGATTGTTTCCATGTTTATTGGTTAATGTAGGGGTTTTGTTCTGTTTTATTTTTAGGATTGCACTGTGGCTGACATGGAAGATAAAGTCCAGACTGTGGTAAGTTTATGTTTCTGTTGAAACTCAACTGTCTGCATTCCCATTCATTTTGGTTGCTTCTATGCTGGCTGTATTGACAACAACTTTTCAGTCCTAAATGCACAAGCATATCATGCAAGTAAACGAGTAAACTATGGCTTGTTTTATGTATATTCTTTACTGTAGAGGAGATCACTGGAATTTCAGCAGATGAATCGTGTGCAGTGATAGCATGGAGTCAAGTGTTGCTTAAAGATTCATTACACAACTATACAATTTCCAAGATAGTTTAACCTCAAATTTTCAAGGGAGGACTAGTACTGTAAAATGATCACAGGCTAGATAAACCAATTATGCCTGTGAAGTGCCTTATTTTGCTTCTTCATGTAAAAGAACTGTCTTGCCACAGAACTGAAGCTCTGGCTCTGTGCTTGATCTTGAGTTTCTAGGGCTGTTTAAAGCAGCCTTGTGACCAAAGGCAGAGTGTAATGGAATGCTTTTTATATTTTGTAACAGTTAATCATCGCTTCCTGCCTTTGACATGAACCAGGCTGTGCTCTTTGATAAGGCCTTCCGGTAGCTCATAGATTCTTAGGAATTTAGTAGCACAATAACTAAAAATAATTTTGTTCATAAATAATGAGACCATGTATAAGGGAGTTTTCTGCGTCTTTCTTTTTCCATTTGTGCACACCCACACTGGAAGTAGGTATTGTTGTTTGGAATTCCCTTGTTTGAACAGTTCCTCACATTCACACTTAAACATTGTTTTGATTTATTTTATTGCTGCTCTGTAAATCTGACGTAAAATGAAACAGAAAACGTTGGAGCTATTGTTTCCAGGGGCCATTGTAATCCAAACCAATGTCTTCCTATGACATAGTCCCCACCCCCCTGATTCTGTAATTACACATGTCCACTTTGAAGGGTTCAAGCCCCTTGTGAAAGGTGACTTACCTTGCAGGTTCACAAACTGTTTAACTACTGTACTGTGTACTGATCTTCTCTCCCCTCTCCTTTAAGATTTTGTAACCTACTTTGAGTGTCAGCCTTGCTTCAGCTGATGTCAAGACAGAAAACATAGTGGGACATAATGAAATTTGTGAGTGTAGAGAGGGCACAGATTTTTGGACCTTTTTTAATATTTTTTTTTCATATTTAATTAGACATTCTGATGCTTACATGCCATTCTGCCTCCAACTCTACTGACAAACACACCAAGGTCAGAATTAGCCTTTAGTTATAATGTTGGCTTAGGATCAGTTTTGTGTTGGTCAAAAGGAAATATGAACCTTGCCTATGTAAGCATTCCAGAAGAGGTCAGTTCAGAGGCACAGTGAAGTATTGCAGAAGCACTTATGTGCTGGATGGTTTTACCTTATTCTGTAAGGCTTTGTGCAGACATCACTTTTTGTGACACGTGGCCACCTATATTCTTATAGCAGAAATACAGAACAACATGAAAAGCTGTCAATTGTTCCCACAAGGAATCATCAAAATGTTTCAATATTTTAATGAGTTCTATTTTGGTTAAATCAAACAAACCCCAACCCATTTTTTTCTGTATTTTGTGTGTTTAT
Organism: Turdus rufiventris; assembly: GCA_013186435.1. Taxonomy (NCBI): domain Eukaryota; kingdom Metazoa; phylum Chordata; class Aves; order Passeriformes; family Turdidae; genus Turdus; species Turdus rufiventris. Next base: position 5,599,476 of record PYHW01010133.1, on the reverse strand, counting down.
TTTCTCAGACAGAGGATGTGTCAGCATTTGTTAGTGATGGTAAGGTGGCACCAATGGAAACAGGTTGTTTCTGTGTTACAGTAAGGGTGTAAACATGCTGTGGGATAGATCTCTGCAAATGAATCTTCTGTTTCTGTGATTTTAGAACTCATTTCCTTTACATCTTTTGAAAACAGAAAGAGGAAGAAGCCAGGAGAGAATTTTCCTAACTGCATTTTTGTATGTTCTCATTTCAGGCCAAGACTTTAAATGGCATTTGTGATAAAGCCATCCGATCAACTACAGACCCACTGATGAGCCAGTGTGCCTGTCTGGAGGAGGTCCATTTAACCAACATCAAACCTGGGGAAGGCCTGGTAAGGAGCAATTCTGGAGCGTCCTGATCTTCCCAGTATTTAATAGGTAGCCCTGTGAGTCAATGCAAGTGTGCATTTCTAATAAGATATTTCAAAACCAATAATGACCTGTGGAGAAGGAATCCTAAATGTCAGTTCTCAGGTGGTGTGCTGGAGTGGCTGCCAGGGACAGATATGCACATTAATAGGCTTGATACCAAATATAATTTCTGATTCTAAATTGTTGAAGATTTGTGTGTTAACCATGACAGTGGAGAATTTACAAAATTCTTGTGGAAACTAGTAGTTTTATTTATTTCAGGTTACTATAACTACTTTTTTTCTTGGGGACTGGGAGAGGGAGAAGGCAATGAGAAATGATCTTTGTGTTTTGAAAGATATTTTTTTATGTGTGCTTATAGCAAGACTGAGATGAATGGGAGAATTTTGGAGGTTTGCTGTTGGCAGGAAAATGAGAATTTTTTAACTGTTTGGTTACCATGTCTTGTTACTGATTCTTGTTGTTCAATGGATTCTGCTTAGCTGAGTGCTGGTTATGAAAAACTTAATTTGAAAACTTGGTGGATTTTCTGTCTAGAGAACAGATGTGTTAAAATGAGTTGGAGGAAATTTAAATTGTTATGTGCATTTGTATTCACTCCTAGCCCTGAAGGCAGGAGAAATGAACATTTTTAGAGAAAGCTGCACCGTATTAGTGTGCTATATAGTTTTACCTAGACTAGTGGATTTGACTGAATCAGTCATGCATTCTTGCAATTATGGGAACCTCTTTGTTAGTGCACGAGCTACATCGAAGCAGAGTCAGTCTAGCTTGGCCAAAGTAAGAAACAAGGTGGAGGGTGCACCCAATTGGATACTGACAGGAAAACAGGCAGGAAACTGGCTGGAGAGGAAGGGTCAAAAAAATAATCGATTTTTCCACCTACTTTTAAAGCAAGTGTGGCAACTTCAGGCAGCTAAGCTGCTTTCAGCTCCTGAGTAACATCCAGTTCTTTACTTCTCAGTGTGAGTGTTTCTAACAACAGATATAGAAAGGAAAATTAGTTATATATTCATAAATGATAAGATCAATGTGCTGGTCATCTCTTGTGGGAAATCTATGTAATTATTAGTTAATAGCCTGTTTGTGATGTTTAATTTGGTGCTCTTATAGTCAACACCCATTTCATCAAGTTTGTCCTTGTGTTCACACTCATCATTAACATACAGAGCCACAAATACTCTGCTGGAAATTTTAGTGCTTGTGTAAGCATTTTGGATATGAGGCTGTGTATTAACTTACCAAGAGAACCTGTAAAAGGACATGTCAGCAATACTTGTAGCCCACCTGAGTCTGCTCTGTTTGGAGAGAGCTGGTGGCCACCTAGTAAAACCTGTAATTCTCTAGAGCAGGCTGGGTAGTAAGGAAATAGTTCTGTTCAAGGTCAAACACTAACAAGGCAGCAAAACCAACAGTGTTTGGTATTACCAACCAGAGAGTGTTTCTAAGTCTCATTTCATATACTAGGTGTTTTAAGTAATTATTAATATTATAATAAATTACACCAAAATGATCTGTGAGGAAGTTTAGAGTATTGTAATATTAGACCACACACTTTTCTAGAATATATGAAAATTTTTGAGAATATAGTAATTGTTGACTGGTTTTAATAATATTTAGAGTCTCTTGCCAACAGTGTTTTAATCAGATAAGTTATGTGGTTTGTTTTGCCTTTAAACTTGTTTTTCATTTTTTCCTTATATTTAGGGAATGTACATCAAATCAACTTATGATGGATTGCATGTAATTACTGGAACTACAGAAAATGTAAGTGGAGCAAATGTAGATGATCTCAGACAGCAGCTTTGATTGAGTTAGTTGGACTTACTACTTTTTGTTGTGTTAGACATGACTTGCATGGCATTACTGCTTTAAACACTGCATGATCCATCATTTGTTTATCCAGTTTGTAAATATTTTGTGCCTGCATGTTTCACTGTTAGTGTGATTAAACCAGTTTCTGCAAGTAAACAAATTAGTTCAAATGCTTGGCATTAAACTAATTACTTTAATAAGTTACTGTATCTGCTGTTCTGACCTCTTATGGTATTTTGCTTAACAAAGTTTTGGATGTATTGGCTCTCCACTGGCAAAGGCAATCTCCCCTAATGAGAGCATTTAGGTGGTAGTGAGCTAAATTCAGTAATGAGTAATGAAATCAACGAGCTGTCCTGTGACAAAATTACCTTGCAGAGTGAAAAGACTATGAGCAAGTAAGGCTTTAAGAGTGGTCAGCTGGAAGAAGTATTTGGCACGAGAGGCAACTAGTTTTTACTGCAGGTGGTTCCTTGTTTTATTTGTACACTGAGTTCTTTGTAGCTGAGAGTTTATTGAAGGCTTCTAGGCAGCCCTTGAAGGAGTGGACCTCTAGCCAGCAGCTGAGGCTGGCAGGTGATGCTGTGGTGTTTTCAAACAGGCTACTACTGTAGCAGTGACTGAAAGAAAAAAAAACAGAGAAACTTGGCTTTTGCAGTAATCAGCAATGCTTTTTTTTTTTTTTTTCTTTTTTTGGTGACTAGGAAAGAACCAGTGATTCTAATTGTTCCCCTGCCGGGTCCTGGGACCAGGCAGGAGAGGGTGGAAATCTCTGCTTGCAGTTCAGAGTGCAGAGTGAAAGCTTCTATAGCTTTGATACTATTGTCTTGGCATAACTCTGTATAGGATCTGCCACAGAGACCACTTCCACTTTTGCAGGAATTTTAACATCTGATAAATGCAAAGGAATTGACTGCTGACAAGCTGCTTCTGCATGTAGGTCTTATTTTGGGTCTGTATTCCTTCTGTAGCATTGAGTGTTGATGTAAGTGACTGCTTTTTGCTGTCAACACTGGTTCTTCCTTTGGGGAAACTCCATCCTTTGGAGCAGCAGAACTTGGCAAGTGACCGAGAGATCTGCAAACAAGTGATGACTTTCTGGTGGTGTGGTATCATTTACATGGCCCAGGCTCAATCTTCTTGTAGATTTGGAATGGTATTTTAGTAGCTATCCCCAGGAGCTGGTGTGTGGGAATGCAATGGAATTGCACACCTGAGTTGACAGTACTGAACAATGGAAGAACTGGGGAGGTCCATTCGGTATGAGTCAGCCAAGAGGATTCCTGAGTTATGCCATGCTACGTGTGCCTTTGCATTTCTAGCTCATCTAGAGCTAAATTTAGCTCTTTTCTCTGTTCTCACGATGTGATCCCAGGGCTGTGACCTGTCACTTGCAGCTGGAGTTCCCTGGGCAAGGGTCCCCCACCCTCTCTCAGATGAACTGTTGGTCCCCCAAAGGACAACTTGAAATGAGCTTTGTTTTTCACAAACTTGACTCTGGCCCAGCATTTTTTCATGATCCTGGTTGACTCCTGTATATGCAGCTTTCCACAGAGGCATTTCCTCTCAGAGGAAGCGAGAAGACAATGAAGAAACAGGGTTACTTATGATAGCTGGAGCCTCCCACAAATTCCCCATGTTTTCTTCCTTTGTTGCGCTGTTTATTCTTACAGTTCTTTTTCATAACAAAGTTACTTGAGGTCTAAAGGTGTGATGAGGTGGAGAAGGGCATCTTTAATCCCAGTGCTTAGTTCTGGAGTCACTAGGAAGGGCTGGCCTGCTGTCTGGTTACTCATGGGGTGGGGGGAACGGGAGGAGTTGCTGTGCTGTGACCAGGGTGCAGCATGTACCAAGGTATCATGTCTGTGTGCTCTGGGTGTTGGCAAGGCTGGTAGGAGTTGGTGTGTTATAGCAATGAGTGTTGTTAATAACTGCAGCAAAGGCTGGTGCATTGCACCAGCTGTTGAGAAATCTAAATGTTGACATATTTATCCGTTTCTTTCTAACAGCTCCCCAGAGCTTAGGCTTTGTTCCAAGAAGATTGTATTTTAAAATGTACTGTTGTTAGATAGGTATTTGAAAAATACCTGTCTATGTAAATATTTTTAGCTGCTGACTTTGGTGATTCAGGGAGGCAGTTTCAAATTAAAGTCAGAAGCTTTTATTTGTGTTGGAAAGCAAAAAGGGAAAGTGCAAAGGATCTATCTGATGGATTGAAGGGGTTTTAGTTCTTAGTTCTGTACATTCAAGGTATTAATGTTTTTTTTTAAATAAATGCACATTTATTTAATAGCTGTTTGAGATGGTGGTTGTGTTAGGGCAGAAATCCTCGTCAGTCCTCTTCCATTACCGTCTAAAACTATAGTACAATCTGGAGAGAAAAGGAGAGTGGAGACTGCCTCATGACTTAGGTGCAATTTGGCCTTTGGTGGAGGCTCTGCCTTCTCTATTTCCCTTTAGCTCCCCCAGTATAAAAATAAATAATTTGGCTAATTAATTTACATTTCTGAAGTCCTCAGCAGATGTGAAAATTATGTATAATGAAGACCATTGCTGATGTAACCTTTGACTTAGATTGGTGGGGGTTGTTCTGGGAGGGAGGGAGACCTGCTACAGCACATGACTCTTGTTTTCCTCTTTGCAGTCCCCTGCTGATCGCTCCCAGAAGATTCACGCTGGTGATGAAGTGATCCAGGTTAATCGGCAAACTGTGGTGAGTAAGTTGCAGCATTACAGACCTTCCCTTATTCTTGCTTGGCACCACAGGGGCTGAATGGATGGGGTCAGGAGGCTGTTCTGGTGTTTTCCTGGTTAAATGTCTGAGGAACGTTTTAACATCTCATTTTCAGGACAAATCTTATTCTTTGCAATATTTTGATAAAATAAATATGCAATATTTGTTTGCAATATTTTGCGCATCATTAAAATATTTCATGTTGCATTTAAGACATATTTTAAAATGCCTTGTAGCAATCTACTGAAATGCAGATAAAGAGCTTTAAAAAGCACCCCCCCAATAATTTGCAAATGGTTGTCCAGCAGTCAATTACACCTGGGATCCTGGATGTAATGATTATTTTTTTGCTTAGCACATTAAGCAATGCCTTTCAATATAAGACAGAAACATGACAAAAGTAGCTCACTGTGAATCCCTGTGTTTGTCAATTTGAGCATATCCATGCTAGGACTGGAACTGAGGTATAAAGAGCACTGCTTGATATCTCAGTATTTAGTTGACATCTTAAGTAGAGAACTTGGGAAGAAAAATAAGAACCTTACAAAAAAGAGTTTTCCAATTTTTTAAAAATTCTTAAGATGGCTTCTTTGGATCCCTTATCTCTCTAAGTTTGTGTCAAAACACACAGTCTGACTTGGGGGATTTAGGTTTTTCTTGTTTGTTTGCTTTCAGAAAAGAAATGCTAAATAAAAGATGTCTTTATTCTCTTCTAGGTTGGATGGCAACTAAAAAATCTGGTGGCAAAGTTGCGAGAGAATCCTGCTGGAGTTAGGCTGCTGCTTAAGAAACGTCCTACTGGTTCTTTTCATTTCACTCCTGCTCCACTGAAGAACCTGCGCTGGAAACCCCCCTTGGTGCAGGTGAGAACCTGCCAGCCCCACTCTTATCTCAGGATGTGAATGCCTTGGTGGCAGCTATTAAAAAGAGAAATCACAGAAATGCCCCAAAGTAGTCATGTTTTAGTATAGGTCAAGGCAGATTAGGTGAAATGGCTGTCTTCCTATGATTCCTTTTTGTGCTGAATATTTTTATCAGTCTGTGTATCACTGGGAGAGCTTAACTGTGACAAAACTACTGATATGTATGGAATTCATCAACATGGAGCAATAAATAAATGCTTTTTCTATTTGTCACAGTAATACGTTTTTTGCTGAAATAGCCTAAGATTATTCCAAATATTTGTCCTCTTTTTAGTCTAGTGAAGGGTGAGAAAGTGTTATTTTCCCCAAGAAATTATTTAAACTGTATGTTTAAATGAGATTTGGTTGTTGGGCAGTTCACAGATTGGGTACTAAGCAGACAGAGAAAACAATGTTAGTAATTCTAAAATAACTATGTTGAGGAATGGCTTGTCGTATTAGGAAACTTAGGGCTTAATGCTTGCAGGGAGCAAACAATCTAACTGAATTTAAACTAATTATCTGAAATTAATAAAATCAGGGAGAGTTCCCCCTCCTCCTCCTGTTCTGATACAGGTCTCCCTACAGCCATAGGGATAATTTAAAACTGTGAAATGCTGGTGGCTATCACAAGTCTCCATGAAGGCAAATTTCTCTCAAAATGGGTGAAGATGTATACTTGACTACTTGCTCATCCTTTTACCAATGCATGTATCCTGTTTTTGTGGCATCATGCCTGACATGTTCTACCAGTGTGAAGAGTTGAGGCTTATAGGCTATGCCCAGCAGTGTTTCCTTGGGGGAGGGAGTGATTGGAGAGGAAAGGTCTTTGAAACCTTTTCTTTCCTGTAGGCAGACAGAAACCTGGAAGAATACTGAGAATATATAGAAATGAACCACAAAGATGAGCAATGCCAAATCTATTTTTAATTTGCTTCCCTGGCCCTAGTTGTATCCATTGATCCAATCTATGGTGAACTACTATATATTCTTGTCTGTGCCTCAGGCACTGGAGTGTGTGGAATAAAGGTAGCATATGCCAGCTTCACGAGGCTTGTTAATCATATTTGTATTTTAAAAATTCCATTCTTTTAATACATCTAAAAATAGAAGAGGGGGTTTTGTCTCAGTTGCTTTTTTTTGTCTGTGGAATTTACAGGAAAAATAGAACTGGAAAGAGCAAAATATTCTTGAGCAATGCATTACCCATGATAGGACTTCTGTGGGAGAGCCTGTACAGCTAGCCAAGACTGTGGGTGGAGGAAAATGTGAATTCTAAGAGTTTTTTAAATGTTCATACATCACAGAGATAGTGGTTCACGAGGGGATGAAAATGGTGCTATTGATTATTAAATTATCTTTTTGTGAATGCTAAATAAATGTTCAGATGTTTGACAGCTTTTTAACATTTCAGACCAGTCCTCCACCAGCTACAACTCAGTCACCAGAAAGCACTGTGGATACCTCCCTGAAGAAAGAGAAGCCAGCCATTTTGGACCTGTACATACCCCCTCCACCAGCTGTTCCATATTCTCCTCGGTATGCAAACAAACACTGAACAGAAACCTCCTTCACTTCACTTGTTTCTGAGCTGGCTTGCTGTTAGAGCTCTGTGCAGATCAGCCTGAGGAAGCTGGAAATCTCAAACTTTCTTCTAGCTGCCTAAAGGAGCTGGATTGATTAAACTTATGCTTAAATGCATATACTACCAGGATTGTGACTGATTTTATTACTGGAAGATTGTGTGCCACAAAGTTGTTCCCAGAACATGAACTGGTGTCATCTCTGGTTTTGTTGTAGAGTCATGTTTCTGACACTGTTTAAATCCAGCTGCACACAGCTAGAAGTAATTTTTGTCCCTAACATTTTTCACTGTTGGATTTTTTCTTTTTTATCAAGTTGAGTAACTGTTGTGAGTTAGAATAGAAAAGAATGTCATGTTAAATGACACCTATCATGTTAAATTTTTAAACTTGCAAGTTGTTTAAAACAAATATGTTCCCACTGAAGGGAAGGGAGAGGCAATACATCAACTTTTATTTTTTTATCCTGCAGTGTAAGCTATAAAAATGCAGACCTGTGTGCACAGCGGGAGGGGGAGTTATGTATATGGTAAGGCTGGCTGTTGTTTGTTCTCAAGTCCGTGTTGACTCATGCCAGAACCCTGCCAGCTGATCTGGGAATGTGATGGTAAAAAAGGTTTTGACAAGATGCGGAAGGCAGGCCTTCCCTGACATTTTAGGGTATGTGTAGATAGCCCAACACGGAAACTGTGACATTTTGCTGCAGACATTGTGGGAGGGCACTTGCCTCCTGTCATGTAAGGGCTGATACAGAGACAGAGGTTGTATTGCTGCAGTTTTTGGGGCAGGACTGGGAGGGGGGCTCACTTAAATAGGGTCTCTTTACTGAAGTTGGGCCCACCTTGACCTGCTGTTGCCTTGCTTTTATGGTTACATATGCTCAGTTCTTATTAAAAAAAGCCAAATCTTTAAATATTTTGGCTATATAATACATGCTATATATTTTGGCTATATAATAACAAACATATAGACTTAGCAGATGCATGTGTTAGTCATTTCTGCAAATCATTAAATTTCAAACACATTGGTGAATTATGTCCATGTGCTCAATTTGTTTGTCTTTGCTAAAGAGACACAAAATTATATTGAGTTTCAAATGCCATTAGACCTCAATCCCTGTTGAAAAGGACAGAAATTGCAATGTGAGCTGTAAAACTTGTTCTGGATGATGTGTGGAAAGGGAAAGGCATCCTGAGAAAGGCATCCTGACTTTGACTTCTAAAGAAAGCAAATGTAAGAAGCTATGGCAAGCAGGAAGAGGAGGAAAAGACAATTCTTTTGCCTTCTATTTGGCCATTTATTTTGACCTCTGCATGTTTTGCTTTTCTCTTGAAATTGTAGTGCATTTGTGTGATGCTTGCTTTTTTTTTTTCCCCCCTCTTCATCATCCTGTTCCCTTCCCTTCCTGTCATGGATCTCCTCTGTTCCACACAGAGTCAGAGAGCAGTGTTTGGGCTCCCTCCCCATGGCGCAGTCTCCACATGGTGGTGGTGTAGGTGTAGGAAAGCTCTCAGTGTACATACATTTCTGGTGTAACACTTGAGTGCAATTTTTGGTCTCTGCATATTCATAAATAGCTCCTTCCTATTCCCTGGGCTGTAGCATTGTTCTTGCTGAAGAGCTGGACAAGTGGGATGTGCTGTCCAGGCCTGCTATGAATACTGGGGTATATGTGTGCTTAGACATTCAGCTATGTGTTTTTGTGCCTGACTTGGCTAATGGCTGCTTCAAACAATGAGATTGTAACATGTAGGAAGGGGAAAAAACTGCAGGCAAATCTTAACTTGAAGGAACTTCTCTTCCAAAAGTACTTGCAGAATTTAAGCAAAATCATATATATATAGATATATACACACACACTATGAATCTCTTACTGAAACTCTCAAGGAGGGAGAGAGAAAGTGGGAAATATTCAGTGACAGTTATTGGACTCCTACAATGACTAAAAGGCAGAGTCCCTCAGATGGAGGTAATAGGTGTTACCATTACACATACAGAGATAAATAAATTTATGTAGCACTCCCGAGTCACAACTGTGTTCTGAGCAGGCAGTGCATCAGGGGCTTTGATGCCCTCAGGACAGAAAGGTTTCATTTATCAAAATCTTTTGCAGGAGTGGAGCCTCTAAATTTCTCAGTGTGTTAAATTACTGGCTTGTTAAGAATGAATTAGCATAAGGGGGATAGCTTTCTTCTCTCCTCGTTAAATATAATGAATCTTCTATCACCTGACTTATTTGGGGTTTTTTTCCAGCTTGTTTGCAGCACAATGCCAGTTGTCACAAGCATGACTTGCTGCTAGAAGCATTTTTCAAACCTACTCATGTCTGTAGCTTTAAACTCTTTCAAGGCACTAACTGTGACATGTCCTTTCAGAGATGAAAAGGGGAGCTTTGTGTATGGAGGAGGCAACAAACGTGGTCAGCCCCTACCTGGGTCCAAGGGCGCCGAGTCTCCCAATTCTTTTCTGGATCAGGAGAGCCGCAGGCGAAGGTTTACTATTGCTGACTCGGATCAGCTGCCAGGGTATCCCATGGAAGTAAATATCCTACCAGCCAAGATGAGAGAAAAAACACAGTCCTATGGTGAGTTCTTTCCTCTCTTGTTATCACTGTTGTGATAAGGGCTTTGATCAGTCTGAAATGATTTATCATAGAAAACTGCTCGTCAGACTTCGTTGATATTAAGGCCATTTGTACAAATTGTGACTGTGAAATTCTACATGTGAAATAATTTCTCATAAATGCTATGATTTCTGTAATGAATATCATTCAGCTGGGGTCTGCTCATACAGAAAGTCATTTCCACATGTATTTTGGTTATAACATTATACTTCTGCTCTAAATGAGCAAGAGGGCAGCTGTTAAATCTCAGAATACTGATTTCTTATATGTCGCCAATGGAAGTCTCTTCAAATATTTTTTTCTGCAATTTGAACTCCTTATTGCTTATCTCTCCCGTTGTTTAGGTGGGAAAAGCAAAAAAATTGGTTTCCTCAACTTATGTAACTCCTCTATGTTGTCTCTAGGAAAACCTCGTCCATTGTCAATGCCTGCTGATGGAAGCTGGATAGCAGCTGCAGAGCCCTTCTCTAGGCCACGAGGATCAGGGAGAAAAGGTAAGGTTTTAGGTTTTGTCCCTCTCCAAAATTTCCTTGGGGTGAACTATGTGAAAGTGTTTAAATTAGGAGTGAAGGATTATCGTTTACGCGTTGCTGAGCTGATGCAAGGTGACCGTTTTTGGGTTTAGCAGGAATGCCAGATGATAACTGTGAAATTTCTGAGGCTATTCAGTGCTGGGAGTCAAATCTTCTGCCTTAGACTTGTAGTGAGCATTAAAAGTTAGCTAGAATGATCTGCTAGGGCAGATCTGTAGTTTATGGCACAGGTTTGCCATTTTGCTCTTGCCCACGGCCTCTCCCTTTCTACTGTGTTTAATATTGATCATGAAACTACTTTTTTACTAAGTCTTTCTTTTTGTTTAGCTCACCATGGAGGCTGTTGAAGGAGTAATCTTGTTCACAGAATGTAAAATATAGGGCCTTTTAGGAGCTGCTTTTTACTGCTGCTGCTGTTAGAAAGGAACATATTCTGCAGGCATCACTGTATGGGAGAGAGACAGAAGCTCATAACATTTTGTGTTTGGTTGGATGGCTTTTTTTACTTCCCACACTGTCTTCTTCCCACCTTCTTTTGCATCTGAAAGACTGTTTGAGTCCTGTTAGAGTGGGAAATAAGGATGACTAGTTTAGGTTTCATAACTGATTCCAAGAATAATGTCTAATTATAGGTAAAATCAAAGCTGGACTCTATTATTTTCATGTAAGAGTAGAAGTTGAAAAGGAAAAGCATCAACCTGGAGGGATACTAACAGAGAGATCACCAGGTGGCAGGGCTGGTTTTTGTGTGTATGGTTTTTTGTTTGACTTTACCTTTGATATTGTTTTGTCTTTTATGCTTGAAATGTAACTATAAGCTTCAGGCTTGTATTTAAGCTGTGTTGGGTCAGAACCAAAGGCCTGCCTAGTCCAGTAGGGTGTCTTTAGCAGCAGCTGCCTGGGTCAGGTGTCTTGGGAAGAGTAAAAATAGAGAAAGCATCACAAATCACTGGTCAAAACCAGGGACGGAAGTGCTTACATCTTCACCTCGAAAATTAATTTCTCTTGTCCAGAGTATTTTTAGTAGCTTTTAATTACTCATGAGTTATATTGAGAAGTTTATGGATTTAACTCTGGTCTCTTCAACATTTTGAATGTTGTATTAGAGGAAGGTTTGTTACGTCTCACCTATGATAATGATTTGCATGAATGTAGTCTGTATCAGCATTTTTGGTGTGTGTGTATCTGGAATATAAGTCAAGTGGTATCTCCTCTGTGTGTGGATTTATTTAATTATTTGTGTTACTTAAAAAACATTAAAGCTACAAAAAGCTGTGATTTTCTTAAGTCCAGGTGTTTTATGAGCAAAACCCCAGGGTATTTGAAGTGTAACCAGAATACTCCTATAAAAATACAAAATGTTAATGGAGGGTTTTGAAGTCAGCAGTAATTGGTTTTCCTCCTGTTTGTACAGGTGAAGATGTCCTCTGCAGGTACTTCAGCAATGAGAGGATAACCCCAATCATTGAGGAAAGCCCCTCCACGCAGCACCCGCTCTCCAGGCCAGTGTCTGACAAGCAGTTAGCGAGGGGAACAGATTATATTCGAGGCAGCAGGTGTTGCATGAATACAGACCTCCACAACAGTGCAACAATTCCTTTTCAAGAGGAAGGGGCTAAAAAGTCGTCGGTTACATCCTCCACAAAATCCTCCTCGGCAGAGCCCTCGCTGCTGGTCAACTTGATCACGAGACTGAAATTGTTGACTCATTGACTTGTCCCCAGCGCTGTTGCCAAGTGCCTTTGCTCATTGGTCAGACTTCTCTGCTTTGCAGCTTAGCTGACACGCAGTGACTAATGTGGTTGTCTTTTTCTGGAGAATCTTACACTTTTGCCTTTTTGTTTGTCATTTTTGATGGATCAGAGGGTTTCACAGTGCAAGGAGGGGAGAAAGATAAAGATCAAGTTCCTCTTCCTGACCAAAAACCGAAGGCATTTATTCCTGTGGAAATGAGTAAAATTTCAGTGAGGTAGAGGCCGCACATGACCTGGAAAATGTGTAGTGACTCAGAGGAAAGCATTGCATTACTGTGAAGTCCAGTGGCACTTTAGTTGTCTGAATGCTCAGAGGCTGGTGCAACTGGCAGGGTGTCAGAGTATGCAGAGCTCACAGAAGTTATCACTCTCCTGACTGGGAAAATGAGCAGGGAAGCAACAGTTTCATGCAACTTGGTGATGCTGCTTCAAGTACTGCATGAGATCAATCTTGTGAAGAAGTAGTAGTAGGGTTACTGTTCTTTCTCTGTTATCCAGAGTTCCTATGAAGTCTTGGGAAGAGAGTTCTCTTATTCAGAGATTTTTAGGATGTTGGACTAATTTAATGATAAATCAATCCAGCCTTATGTATATAATCTATTTTATTGAAATCACAGTACAAATAAGGAGCACCAAACAACTGCAGTGCTTATCTGTGAAGGTATATGGATTGCTACAACATGCCAAGGAAATGCATCTGTAGAGGTGGTGAAAGAATATATATTTTTTCCTTAATTGTTTAAGAATGACTTGCTGTTAACCAAAGTAACCTTTTAAAGACAGTCCTGTTGGACTTATGAGAACTTTTACAGTGGTTCAGTTTTTGAATGATGTGTTGTTTTTATGAAAAATATGTGCTATCATACACTACAATTGTAAAACATCTTGCTATTTTCTATATAGCTCTAATTTTTACCCCTCCAGAATTTTAAAGCAGCATTGGGTATTTTGGGAGGAAAATAAAACTTCTTTAACAAAAGAGGAGGATATTGAAGAGGTATTGCTTGAGAAGGAATGTACATAAGATTGTTAGTATGCAAACAGTTGTGTTTAAAGTTATTTAAATGTTAAATATAGTTGTATATATTTTTACATTTAAACAGATAGAGTTTGTACCTTCCTGTATTGAAGTATTGGGCACAGCTTAGTCAAATGGAAAAAAAATAAGATTTCGTATTACTTTCTAATTATAAGACTTACTATTTTTGTAGATGATACATTGCCAACAGCCTCTATTCCTTTGGTCTTGCTGAAAAGAAGGATTTATATTTAATAATTGGCAGAGGAAGAGGGATATTAAATGCTAGCTTGCACTTAGGACAGGGGCAGGAATCACATGTTTTTAACAGCATGTTAAAAATACACTGTAATTCTGTCTGTGAAGATGTCACCATTTGCTGCAACGAGCTGATGAAGTTGTGCTACAGCCCCACAGAGAGAGAGGGTGTTTCATTCACTTCTCAATTAATTGTGTTTGATTGTGACTCAGTAATGACTGGGGAGGCTGATTTGCACCTTTCTGATCAAAGCAGATATGTCTGTCTTCTGCCACTCTCCTCCACTCCCTGAGATGGCAGTCTGTGCTAGAGACATACACTGCTGCTGTGTTTGCAGCTGAACCCTACAACAGTTTGGTCCTGCCTCCAAGAAAAGGGCTGAAATTGCCATGTTGTAGGCTCTGTGGTGTAGTATAGTCCAACCTCAAAAAGCTGAACTGTTCTAAAGGTGTTGTCAAAACAAGACTTTTAAAGTGGAAATTCTGCTCATCTTCAATGTAATTTTCTGTACATTAAAAACGAATGGGGGCCATCATGCTTAACCTCTTACTGTGTATAGTGAATATAGAGGATGCTCTACAGTTTAGGGGTAAAAAAGAGTACCACAGATCTAGGAATAATTCACAGCTTATATCCTTCTATCTTATCTTGCAAAAAAATCTGCTAGTAAGCAAAAACTTGGTTCATCTCTTGATGTTGAAGGTATGTGTATCTATCAGATCAAAAACTGTATTTAGGCTGACTTCCCTAACGAGTACCACGTGCATTTCCAGATATCCTGCCATGGTACAGTATTCCACAATACTCTGAATACATTGTTATGGTGACAAAACAATGCAGTTAGTTGGAAAAGATCGTAAACCCCACAAAAATGGAAAATAATAATTAATATTCATACATGTATAGGTGAAGATCATGCACTTTTGAAATATTGAGCAGGCTTCTGTGATAGTCTGTGGTAGAATATGTAAAAGCCAATACCTTTGCTTTCTCTTACCATTGCAAAAAAAACCCAAAAAATCTGATTTCGGATGGTAATGTGCGAAATAAGACAATAATGAACACTAACAGCTTGTAGAGACAACGTGCAGGGCAATTCTCCAAGCCATGTGTTTCCTCTAGTATTATGGACAAGTAAATTAATCAGTGTTTGAATTCTGGATGATCAACAGAGGTGGACACAACACTGAGAGTATTATACTAATTATGTGCGAATCAATGAGCCAGTAACTCTTCCTCATAAGCAGGGCTTGTTTTAGAAACAACATGCTCTTGGTGCTCATTGAACAGAAAGGAGAGAAAGTAAAAATCCAAAACTTAACCAAACCAGGAAACAGATGGTGAAGACTAGCTTTATAATTGGGAAAGGATAAAGAATTTTCTTCTTGCATAAATGTTTCTTTAGTCCAAATCTTGTGCCCTGTTTTATTACACTGCCACCAGGTAGTCTTCACAAACTGCTCTATACCTGCAATCACATCCTGAATAGACCAAGTTAAACCCCTCATCAGGCTTTAACTTGCATCTTGATGAATCCAGTTCAAGCCTTATTTAGCAGGTTTTACTTCCCTAGGAACTTTCCTGCATTCATCATTCAATTTTTGGAATATCTTGCACATGATCTGGGCAGGAAGGCTTTTGTGCGCATGCATTCTCCGAAATGCCTTTGCCAGCAGGATTGCTATCTTGGGGGAGTGTGAATGTTGGCTTCTGCTTGTGTTTTCTGTACTAAAATATTCATCCCCCAATTTCTACCATGCATCCTAGTGCACCATCTCAAAGTGAGATTGAAAAGCTCATGGGCAATTGGAAAGAAGTGTTTTGTCCTTTGGAGAAACCTTTGTTCGCTTTACAGCTGTGTCTTCTTTCTTCTCTGTAGCTGAGCTTTACTTTGCACATGCTGTGGTTATGGAGCACGTGCTCTTTGTGGCTATCACATGGGAATGCTTTTGTCTCCTCGCAGGCTGTAAGGTTTTTATAATGGACAAGAGCTCTTGAGGAAGCCACTGACTTAACTTGGCATATTCTGTGATTCACTTAAAATGCAGAAAGAGCCCTCCAAAAACATTCAGTTTGGAGAATGAAAAAAAGAGGGCACGGGCTAAGCTAAATGCATGGGTCTGTGTTGTGTCAAAAGCTGCTTCAGCTGTGTGGCAGTAACTGTAAAGAAAGCACCCCACACAATTGCAGCATGCACATTTGTTTCTACTGCTACATTTGTATGAAGCTAGAACATGAAACAAGGGCAGTCTTTCAAAGCAGTTATATATAGTTCCACACACCACACTTGAGCTGTAAGATGTATGACAAAAGCAGTCAAGAGTTGCTGTCAGTGTGTAATTTCACTAAATTCTGCTGTGTATGCTGCTGCTGCATCAGTTTAAAATAGTAACCTCTTTTATCCTGTTGCCTGTACAATGCAAGTCCCTAACCATCGGTTTTGTCTTCCTTTGTGCTAGTTAGCAACTGCTGGTAAGGTTTTGTCATTCTCACGGGGCCTCGTGCTGTGGTCCAAAAGCTTAGTTAGTTTGGGTTATTCTGGACTTTGTTCAAAAGTGGAAAGTCAAATTTAAAAGCAATATTACTGCTCCAACATCACTTAGAATTGGAATTTTAAGATGTATGCTAAATATGAAACAGGCAGGAGTTTTCCGCTGCACATACTTTGCCAGTATGGAAGAAAAAAATGAGAATTACATACTCAGTAGAGGAAAAACCCCAGACCTTTGGGTGTCCTCCAGTTCCTGCCAGTGGGAGAAATGTGTTTGTTTTAGCATGACATAGAATAGATGTAAACATTTCTTTTTAAACCTCCCTGTGTGGTCACCTCAGTTTTTTAGAATGATGTAAGCCACTGACTTTCTCCCTTAAGTGGTCATGGAGTTACCCAATATATATTTTTTGGGAGAGGGCAAAGATATCTCGGACAATGTGATTGATTAACAGGATATGGAGACAGAGTAATTAAGCATAAAATAAGTGCCAGAGAGTGCTGAGTTATAGGGAGAATCCTTGAGGTTGGTTTAAGATTGTGGTTTCTGTTTGCTCTCTGGTGAGGGTAAGTAAATGTTCTCTGTACCAGACAGCAGCCAAGGAATCAGAGGACAAGAAGTTCCAGTTTACTGTGCCATCTTCAGCTGAGAGGGGTAGTTGCTTGGGCTTTTATGGTTGTTTCTGATACCCCACAACCACCTTGGTAAGAAGCCCTTTTTCAGTGCAAGTAGCCAGAGTAGGAGCTGTTGAAATGTACCTGCGGAGCAAAGCTGACAAGATCCTGATGCATCACTGGGCTGTGCTGACTGATGGTGCTCAGCCACCATGTGTTTAGATGTGCTCTTTTTGTTTGGGCAATATTTACTGGGAGGCATATAATATGCCACAGTTTAAACTGATATTTAATGTTTTGACTGTGTATTTAATGTTTTTGGGGTTTTTTTCGCCCAAGTAATTGCATATTTCTCAGTGATACTTATTAATGTGTTTTCCTCTTTCATTCCCAATTAGCTGTTTCAGTACCAATGTTTCTAATTAAATCCACCCATATTTCCAGTGAAAGTGTTTATAATGCCAAGTAGTCACAAATGAGCCTTAAAATTTTAATCTGTAAACTGTGAAAGAACCCCAACCAAACAAAACTCCATTAGCAAAACACAAGCAAAATACACCTTTTTCTGCCTTGTAAATAATAACTTAATGAATGATAATGAATAGTAGTGAGACGAAGGATTTTAATCCAGGCAAAATATCAACCAAACTTTAGTAGGTACATCCTGGGTGATCAGTTTGATTATATTACATGTGAGTAGAAAGTGGGGGCTGTAGTTCAGATGTCGTAGATTTTTGCAGAGCAACTGTGGTGTTTAAATGTGTCTCCACAGAGCATGACCAAAGGCTTTTTTAGGTGTAATACAGTTTTAGCTGGAGCTCTCTTTCCCATCACTCAGTGTTCCATTGAACATGCAGAAGTCTTCATGCTGTCTGGCATAGTTCTCGACTACTGGTTTCTAGTGGGGCAAGTTGGTAAAAGTTCCTATAAGTGAGTAGGATGATAGCAAAATAAATGATATCCTAAATTAATTATTTTCCTACATCCTTCTTCCTCTCTGATTTTTTCCTCCCCACGTTAAGGCTAAGGGACTTCCCAAGAATTTATTTCACAAACAACTATAAAGTCTTTAATATTTATAGCATAATCAGTTTGTTTTGATGTCCGAGATAGTTTTGGCCAGAGCCTTCCAGCAAAAATAGTGCTGCCCAGAAGACAACATTTCCAACTTCTTGCTTGGTGTAAGAATTCCTCTCTGCTTAGTAAGCTGTTAGCTTAGACTCCACTTTGAAGTTACTTAGACCACCCCAAGCAGTCCTGGGAACTTTAGGTCCAGACACATCAGTTTGTTGCCACTAGATAGGAAGAAAGGTCTCTTGTCTTCTCTTTCCGAGTTTTGTAATGCTGGAATCATAGGTCACATTGGAGAGATGGATGTGGAACTCCTGCCCTCTCCTGCTGTGCAGTGGCTATGTGGGGTGGAGGGACAAAAAGGCAAGGGAAAACCCATCAGCAGCCCCTCTCTTCCCTCTCTCATGCTCAGGATATGAATGACAGGCCTCTGAGTAAAAGGTTGATGGGACAAGATATGTGATTTGTCAAGTTTGTTTTCCTGGGGAAGTGTGGGAACGTTGTGGAGGGGTGACATGTCACACAGAGATAATATGAGGGAGCCATTATCTAAAAAACCACAAAGGTTTGGCAGCATGTGAGCTGCTGTGGCACAGGCGTGTTTCACCTACTGCTGCACAGAGAGACCTTTGTTAAAGCTAAGGGGACAAGTGAGCTGGGGCTGTCTGGGAGAGGCAGCGGGGCACAAACCTCGGGATGCTCACACATGGGGGAATCTGGCCACAAGAAATGCATTTGACCTGCTGCTGACCGTGGTGGCTGCTGTGCTTGGAATGGATGTGGTCTGTGTGGGAAATGAGGCTTTTAGAAGGATGTAGAAGAGGCTCAGTTTTCGGCATCGTGACTCATTTTCCCAGTGGTTGACCAAAGTGGGGGAGGTGTGATGGGAAGCTGTGATGAGAAGAACTGCTATCTTTCTCCCTATCAAGAAATGCCAGGGAGGGAAAACAAACATCACCAGAAGTCTGAAGTTCAAAAAACCTGAATCATGCATGGTAACTAAAGCGCATGTCTTCTCCCACAGGTCACTCCGCAAATGTGGATTTTTTTCATCTAGTTTGCAATGAAGTATTTGGTGTGTTTTCAAAATGCAGAATATTTTGGACACCCTGTGGCCTCATGCAGTGTTTGCTGTTCATGTAGCTGGCTGTGAAGAGAGACATCTTGGCTAGTGAGGCTGACTCTGGCAGTGTTGTCTCAGGACAGGAGCTATAAGTTGAGAATTGCATCACCCTGACTAGTTTGATACAAGCTTTTTGGGCTGGATGTGCGTAACATGTCTACATTTTAAAATGAAGTAGAAGCCAGTTATAAAATCACAAAAAACATACAAAAGCCATTAGTGGGAGAAGAGATGCTGCCAAAACATTGTTCTCTGGTTGTTTTCAGTACTCTTGCCTACTTTGCACGCCTAAGACAAAACCCTGGGTGCTGCCCTAGTTGAAGGTGGCACACTACATGACCCCAAAGGCTTATTTCCATTGGTCAAAGCACAGGTCAAGCAAAAATTCTCATGTTTTTCTCTAGGTCTTGCGTGATTTCCAGTGATGACTAGTCTATTCATTCTGTTACCACCTTCTCCCTTTGCTCAAGGTGCCCTTGCTGAGCACCTCGGGCAGTTTTGGCATTGTCACACTTGGGTGCCTGCAGAAGGCAGTGTTGTGTTCAACATGCTTGTGCTGCTTTTGTACCTGAGCATAAATAAGAAATTCTCCTGCTGAATAAACAGGGTTTGTCAGGCAAGAGGTTCTGTCCTCAGCACTAGATCTGATTGTTCCTTCTACTTTTTGTACCAAATCTGATTCCTTTGAGCTGTTTCTGATTTATGATTGAAAGGGTGAAATGAAAATAAGATCTTGTTGGTGAAGAAGATTCAATTGAACATTTGAACAAATTAATAAAGGCCAAAGAAACTAGAGAAGTAAAACCAGGCACTAATTCTTTATCTGAGCAGCACTGAACAAAAAATACACAAAGTAAATGTGTATGTGTTTTGCATTTGTGTGGGATTTCATAGCTGAGTCTACTGTCTGGAAACTTCCAATATTATTGTCCTACAAGTTTCTTGACAATGAGCTGCAGGTAACTGTGGGATGCTTATGATCAAGTTGCTGCTGTATTACTGTGCTGTTGTATTTTGGGAGAGCAGACTGCTTGCTACCCCTGAGTTTTCTGTTCCTTCCCAGCCCTCCCACTCTAAACCAATGCACATCACATCAGATGGCTTTCAAAATTATAAGCTCATCACTAGATCCTCTTTTCACTGTCCTACTCAGTTCAACTTTTGAGAACAATACGAAATGTATTTTAAAGGCTGAAGACGCTGCAATACATAAGCACAGGTAGATGTAATTATTGATTGGTTTGAGAAATGGAGCCATTTTAAGGTAACAGATATGCTGCTGTATTTAAGATGAAAAGTTGTTCTTCAAGTAGAAATTGTGTTATGTACTTGGACTATTAAATACACGCCTGATTCAGAAATGCACAGAGCACCATTTGTGCCACTTAAAGTTTGCATGGAAAAGCTGAATCATCCAAGCCATCTGAATGATGCACACTATTTGGTAGTTGTTTTCTTCAGCAGGCAGCTGGTGATCTCTCTTCCTGTGTTCAGGGCTTGGGTGGGGGAGGAAAAGGAAGACAGAAAGGAGTCTCCGGGGTGGGGGGAGAGGGAGAAGCTATTGCTTCATGTGTGCAAACTTTATGGTTTTCCTGAGATCTCTCTAAATTTGTGGTAAGTTAAAACTCTATTAAGAGGATTAAAGAGGCAATATACATTGCAACTAGGTTATAAAGTGTTTTTATTTTAAAGTAATAATGCTTTATGAACATTTTAGGCATGATTTGTTTATTATATTTCAAGCAGTTCTTCATGGGGGAAGACATGGGATATGTGCTAGGGCTGGGGATCCTTCAGACTTGGTAGCTTCTGTGTCTCCTGCTTCCCTCTTGAAATAAGGAGGTGAACTTTGAGATTGCCTCAATCACTGGCCAAAAAATGATAACTCAATTTCTCTTGTGCTGCTCATGTAAACTTAACACCCAATTTACATGTTTGCTACTGAAACTCAGTGGTAGTGAAGGGCAGTTTAGTGCTGAAAATACTCCCAGGTCCGGAGTGGGACAGACATGTGACAGGGTTGGGGGGAGCAGTAGTTTTGCAGAAAACCCCACATGTATTCCCTGCAGCTACATCCTTAGTTTTCTACATTTCTTTTTCTGTGGATATTTTGTTTGTATTGACATTGGTGAATAAGATTTTTCTTCCTTTATAATGATCTATCCCTTTATTACAGTCTGTCTTACCTATTTAGATGGTAAGACTTTCTTTTAGCAAACCTCGTCTCGTAGTTTTACCTTCCTGAGTGTGCTGGGCTGGGGATTTAATTGTTGTCTATTGTACTTATTAGTACAGTTGAAAGGGCCCAAAGAGCAACAGAATGGGAAAAGCAATGCAGAGAGGCTTTGTTCAGATCTTGTTTGCCTGAATTTCCTTTGGGTTTTTCTTTTTTCCGAAAGCTGAAGAGGGACTCAACCAGCAGGCATTCAAATCTCCTTTTGAGTCTAAACTAAACTGTGTGACTGTCAGCGTGAGTAGTGAGCTGCCTGGTAATTGATGGCAAATTACCTGTATTTCTAACACAGAACAGGAAAGAAGGGCTGGGGCTCTGGTTCTCACCACATTCTTCAAGAGCCTTTCATTAACTGTGCAAGGGGGACACTTCCATTCCTTTGGTGACTGTCATTTTAGGGCTGGCGGTGCCTGCCATAACCTGAAGTACTTACCACAGCAGGTACTTCAGCGAGGGGGCAACAGCCCCTCTTGCTTAGAAAACATTGGCCTTTGAGAAAATATTAAACTATGTTTCATAGTCTTAAGAGAAGATGACTGCATTGTTGTCATAAGAATAAACATTAAAGAGTTATGTAAGAAATTTATAGAACAAGAGACAATAAGCCTAAATTACAGCATACAGTTTGAATTTGGTTGAAAAACCTGATGGCAAGGAGAGTTAAACACTAGTTTAAGATGCTGAAGGGAGCTGTGAACTTCCATTATTTGATGTCTTAAAGAACGGGTTAGGTGACCTCTGTCAGAAATAGCCCGAGTATAATTGATCCTGCTGGGAGGGACAGACTTAATGCTCTCTTGATGTCTCTGCAGCCTTATGAATTTACAGAGATGTGAGTTGGCTGTATGTGGTTGCATTCTGGTAGAGGTTATAAAGTGTTTTCAGGCCCTTCTGGATAAAAGCCGCCATGCACACTTCACCATAACCCTAGTGAAATTTGGAGGTTTAAAGGACCCTGAAGCAATTGAATGAATGCATGGGAAGATGCAGTTCAGGGGCACCACACAGGAAGGAGGAACAAGGAGCAGTAACATTCAGAATCACTATTTTTGCAGTTTTGGGCTTATCTACAGTAAAATCATTATAGAAAATCATCACTGATGTTCCTTCAATTGAGGCACTTGCAGAATATTACAAAATCACCACTTTTTGTTTGGAAGAACTATGGGGGTTTTCTTAGTAGAAGAAAAGTGTTAGGAATGGTCCTACACTTCTGACAAGGGAAAGCATATTGATAGCTCTAAAATATAGTTTGGCCTTTTAAAATCAAGATGATAGACCTACGAAATCAGCTCTTTTATACTGCTTCATGATAGAGTTGAGAGACACATCCACACATCCCTGCCATTTCTAATTTAATTTTTAATTTTTAAAAAGGCAAATAACTTTCAGACAGATAGGGCAGCTCTGTGCTTGTGGAAGTAGCTTGTTTCTGTATATAAAATCCTTGTTAAAACAAGTTGTGAAGCAAAACAGTACCCACCTTCATCTTCTTTCAACCAACGAGTGGCCCAGGGGTATGAACTTTACGGGGAGACACACGGGTGGCATGATATCAAGAAATTAATTTCTCATGCAGTGCAAATTGTCAGTGGCCAGAGTCTCCAGAAAGCAGCACCAGATGTCCAGAATATTTTGACATTCAAGTCTGTAGAAAGCTCCAAAGAGGAGGAAGTGAAAGAATGGTGGCAAGTTTCTTGCAAGCAATTTTAGGGATGTGGGACTTAATTTGCACATGAGTGTGACAGCTCTTTTCAGCAAAAAGCATGATGGGAAGTGGGATAGACTTGTCTTTGCTACCACTCAAAGGACTGAGCCATCTGTTTTTCCATGTCATCAAGGAACGCTGTCTGGTCTGCTGCCTTTATCTCTTCTGTGGAATATTTACTCTTTCCGTAAGTAACACGTGTGCTTCTGCAGACCTGTCAGTATTGCCCTCACTACGATTCAGAGTGCACGTAAAGCCAGTAGTTATTTTAGGAAGCAATAGATGAGTCTCTGCATTAGATTTCAAGATACATTTTTGGGCAAGTTTTCAGATAATCCATTTATATGTGGTTGAAGTTCTTTGAAGATACAAAGTGCCATGTTACAGATAAGTACTGATTAGTCATGCAAATAAATGGAGATGTTTTAATTAGGACAATTTCAACATGACTCGTTCTGTGGAAAAGAGCCCATGTAAATATATTAAATAGGTAATTTATTAGTGGGAACAACCTGTGATTAAGGGTGTTGTGTTTTAATTTTGGGGGGATAATACACTTTGCAAAGTAACAATGCAAGAGAATAACAGCCTGATAAAATAAAAAAACAATAACAAGCTCCTCCATTTTTCAATGTATTCATAACATTATAAATGAGATACTTGTGTCTCTTCATGTCTGCTTGAGCCACAGTACAACTCCAAGTAGGTTGGGCATGCTCAAGTATGTACTGCCTGAAATGTGGCAGTCTTGCCCAGCTGCTCAGTCTGAGACCACTTACATATCCTGTGGTGCTATAGTAGCTTTGTTCTGGGATTTGCCATCACTTTTCTGGCAGGACCCTTTCTTGCAGTAGCTTTGTTTTTTGTGTGTGTGATCTGACAGTATCCTGACTGGGAGTGACAGCAAGTGTCTGGGGTGTTTGCCTCGAGGCCTTCTGGTGTTATGTAGGAGGTCTATGAAGTGTTTCTGGGTCATTCTATATCTACTTCAGAGTCACTTTTGTATGTGTGTGCAATTACATGTAAGGTGAATAGAAAGTGAGGACAGGATCAGGATGCTGTTTTGCTATACTTGCTCAGGAAAGTTTTTGAGAGTTAGAGCCAGACCTTTCATATTCTTGGATATGGTTACATTCTGCGCTGTTGCTTTTCTTGGAATCAGGACTGGGTACATCTGTGATGAGGAATGGAGCAGAATACCAGACTATTGTTATTGATATGTGTGTGTTTATCACCTTTGACAATGTATCTGGGCAACGTAAGTGATGAATATTTGATGAACTACATCCATGAAATGATTCCTTGTCTCTTTGTTTTTAGTGCCAGGACTTGTTTATAGTGGAGTGTGCCAAAGTTAACCTCCAATTAAAAATCAGGAGAGGCAACAGTTTAACCCATGGTAAACACCACGTAGTGGCTCAGTTTACTGTCAGTTAGTCACAACACCCACAGTCTTTTTAATTTATGACTAAAATGCAAAGGTGTAATATAAGTGGATTTTCCAGTCTGGTTTCCTAGTTTCAGTGGAATTTGCCTGAGCTTTATACAAGTATAAAAGTATTTACATGTGTGTATGCCTGTGGGTGAATGTATGTACCCATGCACTGAATTCTGTTTAAACTACTCAGCCGTAATATTTACGATGGAATGGCATGACTTGTTAACTCTCAGATTCAGTCTTTTACCCTTGCTAAAAACCATCCAAAGATCTTAGTCTTACAAACTATAGTCAAGGAACATGAGTCTGCTGTTGCCGTATTTCCCTCTCTACACAGCCCCCTGACCTAGATAGAGGGTAAAGCCAGGCTTAGGTGAAAGTTTAGTGAAGCTGCTTATGTGTAACTTCTCACTTTATACCTATATGAGAGCTATAGCTTTCTCTTTTTTTTTCTTTAAACTGAGAATATATAAGAATAAATTTTCACAATCATTGAGGTTGTAATTCCTATTCAGTAAGTATCTGAAGTGCCTACAAAAGTTCAGTACACAACCTACTTTTTCTAGTGTGAGGGTTACACTCCAGCTGTGTCTGTGTGCAGCTGTGTCTATCACTGCCTTTTTAAAAAGAAGTCAAATTTCATTTAGTGTTGTGCTTTGAAAAAAACCCAAACAACTCCTGTGACTTCATGACCTTTCTAAAATGTGTTTTCTGCCTTTTAAATAGGGACTTTCACTTGAAGGAATTTACAACAAATTTTCCTCTCAGTCCTTCACACTTAGATCTTGGCTTCATTCCAGAGTGTAGAAACTAGATTTGTAATTGCCTTACTTACAATGTAGGGCTTTCCTCCTCCTTGTTTGATTAACTTCTCAGGTTGTAGACTATCAGGCACCACTTAACTTTCTTTAAAAAATGATTTCTTTCTATTCCTTTTCTGATAAATATCTATTTATTCTCCTGAAAAACCATCATCAGAATGAACAGAAAAAGTGGATTATTGTGAATTTAGTTTGTAATATAAGACACTGGGTTTAACAGAATGGAATAAACTAGATAAGGTGGTCCTTAATTCGATTAGAAGATAATTTGACTTAAAATTCCTGTTGGTTTTTTTCCCCTGAAAATTATGGATTTAGATAAAATTTGGGTAAAACAGTGGTCTGAAATTCTAGTCCAGGCTTTAAACAACACTCAAGCACTGTAAATGTTTTGGGGAACAAAACCATTATTCCCAATGTCTTTTGGCTTGAGATTGTGGGTTAATTATTTATTTTAACCATCAGTTTCTGCCTCTTGGATACCTGACTGGCTCTAGAATGCACCAGTGCAGGGACACTTGCTGGGAACGCTTGTGCTTTCAGGACACGCTCGAGCCTTTCTCTCTGAAGCATGCCATCATGTGCCCTTCAGCTTCCTTGCTCTCCAAAACAGCTCCTTGTCAGTGCTTTACTCTTCCCAGTGATCCTATCAGCAGGTCCAGCATTCTCCTTAGGAAGAGAAAGTTAATGGCTGACAGGTAATGTAGTCCAGAGTGTGTTTTGAGACCAACAGGCTATAGGAGAGACCCAGAGTGAGCTGTTTATTTAACCTGGTATTATTTAACCTTTCTTTCAAATATTGTTGTGTGAGCAGCTGTCTGACTGGTGGTGCCATTAGGCTTTTATGTGTGTGACTGCTGTAAGAGAGCACCTCAGGAATTACTCAGCTGGTTGGGCTGCTGAGGGTTTGTGTGGTGACTAACCCTGGCTGGATTTTCTAGTCCTCTCAACCCTCTCTTTCTTCTTATCTCAAATTGATTGTGAAAATATTCCGAATGGTAAAAATTGACTTGTCCATAACAGTGCCACCAGCAGATTATGTATCACAGCCTGGTGTACGAGTCCTTGGAAATTGTTTGCTTACACGTTTTCCTATGGGGATTTTTTGGTGGTGTTTGACTGCTTGCCTGAACTGTGTGAGTCTCTGCTCCCAGACAAACTTTTGCAGTGGAAGAAAGACGTTTTATTGTTCTCTGTGGATGAATGCTGGTATTCATATGAAACAGAGCCTGTCTAGTCATGCACATAAATAAAAATCCATTAAAGATAATGATGACAAAAAGGGAACATACATATGTCAGAGTGTATTCTGTAAATACAGACAATAATGAGGTTTATAAAATCTACTTAACCTAGGACTTGGTCCTGCAGGCAGTTATCAGTGTGTGAATACATTTATGTAGCGCTGTTGACTTTTAGGATTGCTTGAGTTTATAAGATTAGTCCAAAGACTGTGGAACACACATAGTCATTTTGTTAAACTCATCTAGTTTAAAGTGTTACTGTCTTCAGGCTGTGGTCGTATGTGTTTTGTATTTCCTTACTGGGGGAAGGCCGCCCCAGAGGTGGCTGTAGCTGTTAACTGGGAACTGACAAGTTGTGAGTGCAGGTCCCAGGGCTGCTGCAGCCTGCCTGCTTTCCCTTCTTGCATGTCAGCCTTAGGAAAGGGAAGGTGATGGTGCAGAAAGTACTGTTTAATGCTCATACAGTAAAGTCTTAGAGTGAATACTTTCAGAAGTGTGGGGTAATCAAGAACTAGCCATGGCTCTTTGTGTTTTCAGTTTGGGGCCAATAGAGTGACTGACTTTTTATACTGCATGTAGCGCATTTCAAGATTCAGGTGTGAAAGTATAAATGCCTCATCAATCGTACAAATGTCTTCAAGTCTGACATCCAGAAGGAAACTTAGAATGGCTGGTTGGGCCTCATCCACAAGCTAAAACAACTAAATTAAAAAAAAAATAAAAGTACTTTGGACCTAAATCACTCTTTAAAACCATTCTGTTTAAAACCACTAAAAACAAGACTGAACTTATTAGATTTACTTATTTTCTTTTTTTTTAAGAAAAGAGATTTAAAGGACATATATGTTCAATACGGTGACAACAAGCACTGATAGTATTTTGTAACTATACTTTTTGATACCTTGAAGGCTTATGAGGTGTGGCCTCTCGGCAGACATTGAACTGATGCTCATTCCTATGCCATCACTGTTGTTGAATTGACTGAAATGTGAAAGTCCAGATATCTCCTTAGGGGATAGTCTCATGCTTTATCATGTGCATGTGTGTTATCAGAATTCAGGTTTGATTGATTTCATGCTGGTGAAAAATAATCTACAGCTGAGTGGTAATGGAAACCTGGATACAATGAATCGCAAGAGAAGAACTTAAAGGGAAAGAATGAGAGCAGGAAGCCTAATCTTCAGCTTTTCTATATATAGAAAACACCTCAAGGGTAAGCACATACTGTGTTGTATAAATACATTTAAAATGTGTTTTGTAGGCACATATTTTCAATGTGTTGTCATGATCAGAAACACATGTAGATTCTGAAAAGTTATGTGAAGCATGCAGAACTCTTGCTCATGCACGTAAGTAAAAGCTATGCACAGTGTATATGTGTGTAAACATTCAACTGGAGGAGCAGCCACATAAGAACGACTTCAGAACCATCCCCAAGTCAGGAAGCCACAAATTATAGGTCTGAAATTTACCACACTGGCATGTCTACATAAATAAAACCAACTGGAAAGATAGGAGAGAGGAAAAACACATTTACAAATAGTATTAGGTTAGAGAAGAAGAAAAAAGCTAAACCCTTTTCTTGGCTCCAGTCAGAAGGGAAGAAGATTATTACAGGCAGGAGCTTGCAGACTTTAGCTAAACAACTTCCCGGTGCTGAGTATGAGTCTTGCTTTTTATTTACGTATATGCATACAATCAGGGCTTTACACATAATCATTATTTTGATAGATGCTAAGAGGGGACATGGCTGGATTTGTTTTTTCCCTTTCCAGGTACTTTGTCATCATCTTACTCCCTCTTTATCTCTGCCAAGGCTTTGGGATGGGATGATGTCATCTTCTTTATCTACCTAGTATCTACCATGGTGAGCCCTTGATCCTGACCAAGGGTGTTGGCTGTTTCATGAATGTTGAATTGAGAAGCAGCCATAGGAAAGCTGAATTTCTCTTGCAGACAGCAACACTTGAGCTAGTGTAAATACAAATGATACTTGTAAAACCACTGAGACAACTGCTAGGTGTCACAAAGCCTTATATAGGTCTCGTTACGTCAGACCTCTTCCAGTCCTCCCAGCCTTAGCCTGTGCCAGAGCAAACTCCCAGAGCTTCTCTCCCCACTCGGTTGTCACACTTGCAACTTGGATTCTGCGGCAGCTGGGCTGATGGAGGCTTGGGAAAAGTAGCTGCTCTGAATGACTGGTTGCTTCTCAGCCCCAGATGTTCCTGGAACTGAAGTAAGCTCAGCAGGTAAAACACAATTCTTGGAGCTGAAGAGTAAGGAAAGGGGGTGTTGGTAGATCTGAAGAAAGAAAGCAAAGTCACCATTTGTGTTTGTTTGGAGCTGTCTTTTCTTTCTGTCTCTCTGAAGAGATTCACTGAGCAGAAGTGTAATTGACTGATGTGGAGTATCCCCACATAGTAGAGAAAGTCTGGTGCTCTCTTCATCTTCTGCTCATGTCTGGGAGGTCTGTAGCACAACTGGTGAGAAGGTAGCAAGAATTACTGCTCTTCCTACTGCAGTCTTCTTGGAGCTCTGTCCATGTCCTTTGCTTCATCAACTTGGAGGATCTAAGGGAAGAGGAAGAGAAGGGAAAGCATTATGTAAGTTGAGGAAACTTCCTTACTATGTAGCAATGTCTGAAATTTTTAAATGGTGGGGTAAAAGGAAGAGTTTTCTTCAGATTGAACGTTATGAAACTAGACTTGAACACACAGCTTCAGCTCCATCATCTGGCTTCTCTTAAAAAAAAAAGAAAAAAAAGAGGAAGTTCCTCCGTAAGTGCCTGGAAGCTGGAGACTTTCAATAGGAGAAGGATGGGTAGGTTTAAAAAGCTTAGCTTTTTCCTTAAGCTTTGCTATTGGACATTATAAGCAGATGTCGCATGTAACCTTAAGGAAAAGGACTGTCAAGAATGCATTGGCACTAGTGCTGTGAGGACTGGAACACTGGTAGAGTGGCAGAGTACCTCCTGCTCTTGTTCTGAGAGTTGACTTCTGTGTCATTGTAGCTACAGCATTGTCATCAGCTTCATTAACTTAAAATCATGAGAGTTTGGTCAGCAATTTGGAGTCTGCATATTTTTATTTCCTGTGTTGAAAGGCTAATTGCTGCTGTTAATGAGGTGGATAGATCTCAGCTGGTATTTAATAGCAAGTACTTGCTTTGGGTGCTGACTGGGGACTGCAATCCCCACATCTGGGGAGCAAAGTTCCCTAGTGTTTTGTGGATTTACATCTACCCTTCACAACACTTCCATCTGCAGGAGAGAGCAGCCATTGCTTTCCTTGGATGATTTGAGGAACTGAGACAGCAGTAAACCAAACTTGCTCAGCACTGCAAAGCAAATGCGGGAATGGAAAGCCCTTGAACTGTAAACTGGTGCTTCTCTGCAGCTGGATTATCTTCCCTGCTGTCAATCTCCTCGCTGTTCCGTTGCTGTGGACAGTTCAGCACTGCATGGAAGTGGTCACCACCCATTATTCAGTCTTTGAAATGACCTCTGTTTTTTGGGGTTTCTGTGCCTGCAGAGGATTCAGCTGAACTGTATTTAGTGAAGAACTTGAAAAATTAAGTCTGCAAATTAGCCTGAGAAAAAAAAATACAGTTGGACATTTCTATGTTCAGGATGAGTTTAAATTTTCTTTCAAGGTTTTTAGTGCCTCCTCTGATCTGTTTGGAGTGATTCCACTTTTTTTTTTGGTGTGGTAACAAAATCTATATCTTATTTGTTGCATTCCTGTGGATTAGAATGCACAGTTTTCCTTACTGGAGAAGGGGGAAGGAAATGGTTTGAGCTGTGGTATGGAAAAGTTGGTTAAAGAGAGGCTTAGGCTTTGTGTTTTGTGGTGTTTCCACTGCCATTTCCATTGTGTGTGTACAAAGCACCATGTCTTTGGGGACAGGGTGCCCATACTTGCTGTCACCTTCTGCAGCAGAAAGTTGAGCAGACAGCTGTGTGAGAGGGAGCCTCTGATGGGTATAATCATTAAATGAACCTGTTGTCTCTTACAGATTTTGGTATAGTCACATTTATATGTGGCATTGCTTCTAAAATATCTTCATACCTAGTTCCTAAAAGCTTTTAGTTATATGCAATGTTCCCTTTGAGTTTCTCAAAAAAAGAGAAATATGTGGTAAATCAGTATTGAAAAAGGACATTTAAATATTTCATTTGACTACTATTTTTGGGATTAAAAATTGGTCATAACTGGTTATTGGATTTCTTTAATACCTTGTATATCTGTAGTCTCTAACATTTTACACAAATGAACGCAGTTCCACATTATCAACTTCAATCATGCTTTGCTTAGGTGGAGTTCTGGAGTCATGCACAGGAACTAGATAGCTTTTTAGACTCTCCTTATCTCCTCTCAGAGGCTAAGAAGTCCCAAGGAGCACCCCACTGAATCCTGAGTCCTGCAGACAAGCCTAGATCACTGCTTAGCTCTGCTGGAGCAGGACACTCCACCAGCTGTCACATTCTGCTCTTTAAAACAGTGCTCCATCCATCCTCAATGCAGTGGCTGGGCCAGGAAAAGTGCTGCTGATAGAAATCTGCTGTGGTCCAGCAAGTAGTTAATGGTTAAACACTCCATGGCCTGAGAAGGCTGGGTCAGAAACCTACAGCTGAATGTTTCTGGCAGACAGCCTAAGGGGTGGCAAAGAAAGGCTTTTGTAGATGCACTGGTGTACAAATGTATGCTTAATGTGTGCATACAACCCAGTAGTTATGAAACAGGTAGGTTTTCCTAGCAGGAGAGATGTTCTGCATGTGCTGGGGCATGGTGCTGCTTCCCAGCAGAGCCTGACCCCTGTCCTCTCCTGCCAGGTGTCACCAGCCCCAGAATGTGGGGCAGCTGCCTCTTGAAGCCTCCCTGACCCCTCCCTTGGCTTTGGGGTCAAACTGCTATTGTTGCTTTTATTATTACCCTTAATCTTCTGGCTTCCAGGATTTCTGAGAAAACTAACATCAATACTTAATATTCAGGGATCTTTTTGTTGATGATGGGCAAAAATTTTTCTGTTATTAAGATTGTTTAGTAGGAAGTGCTACATCCTGGAAAAAATTTATATTCCATATGGCAGACGTTAAGGGGAATGCCAAAGAAAGCATTATATATCTCATCTTTATTAAGTTAAACAAATGTAGGAACCACAGTGAGTTCAAATCAAGTAAAGTTGCTTTAAAAAGTGGACCTAAATGATGTGACTCAGTGTTGAGAGAAAAATAAGAGAAACAGCTGAAAGGACAAGCTGCTTGAAATGGCATCAAGGTTCTTTAATTGTGCTTTTAGTAGAAACTAAGAGTAAACATGTATCCATGTCAGGGAAGATTTAAAAAAATACTAATAATAACATGACAAAGATGGTATGTGCAAACAGCAAATTAAAACAGTCTCTTAGAAACAGGAATGTGTTTTTTTTTTTTTCAAAAATTGGAAGTCATATCAAATAGAATAAGAATAGAAAAGACCATGGTAAATATTTAGTCTTTTTGGTTTGATTCCTAAGTCATAAAAATGGACTGGGGAGAAAGTCACAGCAAAATCCTGTATCAGATCATTAAAAACAGAAACCAGAGTAAGATTTTGATACTGTTTGAGTTGTAGAAGAAGCAGGAAAGATGATAAGACTAAGAAACAGTATCATGTGAGATTGTACTAGATGTTTCTAAAGAAAAGTTGGTTTTTTGGTTTTTTTTGGTTTTTTTTGTTTTTTTTGTTGGAGAAAAATCTAATGAGCTATCCCAAAATGAACTACTACAAGAATGAATTTTAAAACAAAGAAGCAAAAAAAATTCTTGTAGATCATGAGCACCCATTAGTGTTCACGGAGGATTCTAGAACAACTGGGAAAAAGAGATTCTAAAATAGACACTGTGGCATGTAATTTATTAGCTGAATTAGAGAAATAAGAAGAGGCAAATTAATAAAGAGGTGGACTCATATTCATCAAGGGAGTCATACTGATTTTGGGGTTTTTTGGTGTAAAGATGATACTCCTCATAAATCCAGCATTCTTTGGCTTTATGAGCCAGCATGAATTGAAGGGGCACCCAGTTGATAGGGCATGTTTTGATGCAGGTGTGTTATTTCAGATAAGAAGCACACTTCTGAAGCTAATCTCCAGATTATCCCCACTTAGCCTGCTGTAGTTCCCACGGCAGACAGATCTGGCGTTGTACAAAATGAGCATCCTTTGAATAAAATTAACCAGATGTGCTCCAGAGTGCACTGCTAATCAGTCCATGAGACTGGGCTACTGATACTAATTTATTTGTGTGCATGGCAGATCCTTGGCACTGCGCATTTTGCTCTATGGATCCATTGTTGGTAGCCTACTGCACTGCTTGCCTATGCGTGTGTAACTGCAGCAGACTTGGATTTCCAGACACCTTTTGGCAGGGCTATAGCCAAAGGCTTGTGACTGCTAGGGCAGCTACGGCTCTTTTGTGGCATAACAGCTGATTAAACAATGGGAAGTGAAGGCTGGAAACAAGGTGTGGAAAAGAGGAACTAGGGTTTCAGTGCTTTGGAGCTCTTCAGCTTGAAAAAGAGGATTGAGAGGTCTGTCACTTGTGACCACCACAGAGGTGGTTACAATATGGCAGTGAATACCCTAGTTTTTTCACATGAACACTTGTATGCACCATTTATTAAAACAATAGAAACAAAAAGCCACAGCCAATACTTCAAGAAAACTCAAACAAAAAAACCCCTAACAAAACTGGCAGTAAATTTAAAGAAAAAAGAAGTACTTTTCACATACTGCCAAATTAAATTGTGGGAGTGTAGATTTCATTTTGCTGAATGCATAAATGGGTTTAAAAAGCAAAGAGAAAAGTTTATAGAAGGACAAGCAGTTGAGAAATGACTCCTTATAAAATGAAGCTCTGTAAATCTTCCTTCAGGATGTGCCCAGACTGTGGAATGGCAGAATTCCTTATGGAGACCTTACTTGACATTGTCTCTGTTCTTGATTCTTCCTGTGCTCTGTTGATTTCCACTTTACCTTTGTTCTGACACAGTTTCAGCACTAAATAAAAGCATCACTTTTATTTCTTCTCAAAGTCTGGCGTATAATTAAGTAAATAAGAAAAACTAATAATCCACAAGATCAAATTTCTTCAACTTGTTATTGAAGATACAAATATTTCCTCTCTGGATCCCTTTGGGACAGCCAGATTATTTATACTTCTTTTTATGGAAAAGTCTTGGGTTGAACTCTCTAGAAAGAGCTGAGGATGGAATTGGCACATGTACCTCATTCTTTAAGAGTTTTGCATCCTCTTGCAATGCCAAAGGGAGCTTGCTTTAATTCTGGAGATCTGCTGGTGCTGTGAGGGCTTGCATGGGGCCTCTCAGCTGTGTGCACCACCTGTGACCTCACTTGCAAAGTCCAGCTGTAGTTTCCAGCTTTGGGAAGTCGCTTGCATGTACAGTTTCTGTGTCAGCCCCAGGAACAACGTTGATGTAGGTGTTTGGGTCAAAGCTCAGTCGTGGCAGGGAGGTGGCACGGGGCAGGTTGAGGTGTGCTATGCCATGGACTAAGACAAGGGAGAACACTCAAAGGGCATTCGGTAGTTTCTGACTCTGAGAAGCACCAGGGAAGTTACAGGTGTGGTTACAGATGTTGTAACAGGCTGTGGTACAGCAAGGGAACTTCTTTTAAGTGGTGATAGTGGAGAAATAGTGTAGTGCTTTTTAGAGAGCTGAAATTGTAAGACCAGGTAGATGGGTGTCCAGGTAAGCAGAGACTGCCTGGGAATCAATGGAGAGCCCCTCAAAAGATATGGTGCTCTCCTAAGTTTCAAAGGCCCTTTGAACTTTGCAGCCCAGAACTGGTGCAGGCTCTTTGAAGAAATGTGTAGCAAAGTGGGAATCTGTACCACTGGCTTGTCTAATCACGTCCTTTTTCTTGCCTTCTCACTTGTTATTTTTCACTCTTTCTGTAACCATTCACCTTTGTTCCCCTCCTTTTTCTTTTCTTTTCTTTTCTTTTTTTTTGAGCTGACAGGGAATTTCTCTATAACAGGAACTGTTGGGACTTTTAATACGTAAGTGTGAAAAGATTGTTGTATGCTGTTAAGGGCAAAGCCTCACATAACAAGTTTGAAGATGTTTATAGCAGTGACAAAAATGTAGGAGTAGCAGTGGGGCTGGGAAGTTCCAAGCCCTTCTTGAAGTGTCAAAGGACATGTGTGGTAATGTCACTGAGTCATGTTGGCCACATTGGTGCAGGACGGTAGAAGGGCTCTTTGTCTGCATCATTGCCAAGGACTTGAACCTTGGTGCTTTAATCAAATAAAATCATTTAAGGTTGGAAAAGACCTCCAAGATAGCTGAATTTAACCTTTGACCAAATAATACCTTGTCAATTCGACCACAGCACTAAGTGCCATGTCCAGTCATTTCTTGAACATCTCGAGGAGTAGTGACTCCACCACTGCCCAGGGCAGTCCATTCCAATGCTTAACCACCCTTTCAGTGAAGGAATTCTTTCTAATGTCCAACCTGAACATCCCCAGTGTCGTCTTGTTCTGTTGCTGGTTCCCTGGGAGAAGAGACCAATTCTCACCTGGCTACACCCTCCATTCAGGGAGTTGTAGAGGTCTACCCTGAGTCTCCCTTTCTCCAGTCTATACAGCCACAGCTCTCTCAGCTGCTCTTCATAAGATTTGTGCTCCAGATCCTTTACCAGCTTCATTGCCCTCCTCTGGACTCGCTCCAGCCCCTCAGTGTCCCTCCTGTAGTGAGGGGCCCAGAACTGGACACAGGATTTGAGGTGCAGCCTCACCAGTGCCCAGTACAGGGGCACAATCATTGRMSTGCTCCTGSTGGSMACACCATTGCTGATCCAGGCCAGRATGCCATTGGCTTTCTTGGCCACCTCAGCACAGCTGGCTCATGTTCAGCTGCTGTTGACCAGCATCCCCAGGTCCTTTTCTGCCAGGCCACTTTCCAGCCACTCTTTCCCATGCCTGCAGCATTGCCTGAGGTTGTCATGACCCAAGGGCAGAACTTAGAACTTGGCCTTGTTGAATCTCATACCACTGGTCTCAGCCCATTGATCCAGCCTGTCCAGATCCCTCTGCAGAGCCTTCCTGCTCTCCAGCAGATCAACACTCGCATGTGACCCATGAACTGACTCAGGGTGCACTTGGTCCCCTCATCCAGACTGTCAATACTAAAGATACTAAACAGGACTGACCCCAGCACTGAGCCCAGAGTTACACCGCCCATGACTGGCCTACAGCTGGATGAGCTCTATTCAACAGCACTCTCTGGGCCCAGCCATCCAGACAGTTCTTAACCCAACTTGTCCAAGCCATGGACTGGCAGTTCCTCCAGGACAATTCCATGGGAGACTGTGTCAAAGGCTTAAGTCCAGCTGGGCTGCATCCAGAGCCTTTCCCTCATCCAGCAGTTAGGTCACTTGATCATAAAAGGTTGTTCAAGCAGAACATTTCTTTCCTAAACCCCTTCTGGCTGGGCCTGATCCCCTGGTTGTGTTGTACTTGCTATGTTTTTTCACTCAAGTTTATCTGCCCCATGACCTGCCTTTGCACCAGGGTCAGGCTGATAAGCCTGTAGTTGCCTGGATGCTCCTTCAAAACCTACTTGTAGATGAGCATCACATTTGCTGATACCCAGTCATTTGGGACCTCCCTGGTTAACCAGGACTGAGGATGAATGTTGGAGTGGCTGGGCAAGTCCTTCCACCAGTCAGTGTCCTTGGGTGAATCCTCTCCAGCCCTGTAGACTTGTGCCTAAGTTGCTCAGCTGGTCATTAACTACTTCCTCCTGGATAGCAGGCTTTTTCTCTGCTCCCTGTGTCTGTCAGCCAGCTCAGGGACCTGGTTGTCCTGAGGATAACT
This sequence comes from Turdus rufiventris, assembly GCA_013186435.1. Taxonomy (NCBI): domain Eukaryota; kingdom Metazoa; phylum Chordata; class Aves; order Passeriformes; family Turdidae; genus Turdus; species Turdus rufiventris. Next base: position 5,563,235 of record PYHW01010133.1, on the reverse strand, counting down.
GGTCTTTCTGTTAAAGGCTGAGGCAAAGAGGCATTAAGTGCCTCAGGCTTTTTGTTATCCTTGGTGACAATGTTCCCCTCTGTGTACAATAAAGGATGGGTATTTTCCTTGGCCCTCCTTTTGTTGTTCATGTTTTTCTAAAACCCCTTTTTATTATCTTTCACTGCAGTGGCCCGACTGAGTTCTAGCTGAGCTTCCTCCTTTCCCTCTACATGACCTAACAACATCCTTGTATTCTTCTCAAGTTGCCTACCCCTTCTTCCAAAGGTCAATAACTCTTTTTTTTCCTGAGTTCCTCCAAGAGCTCCTTATTTAGCCAAGGTGCTTTCAGGGGTGCCAAACACTGGTCAGTTCTAGTATAAGAGGAAAATAAATTGTTGCTTGTGATGATGAGTTCGAAAATTAGAGTTGAAAATACCATAGATAATATTGCCTCCTTAATCAAGGATTGCTTGGGAGCCTTTCTGAGAGTTGATTAAGCAATCACTCTTACTGCAAAGGAGAACCAGGTGGGATATCCTCAGCTGTGCCTGCATGGGAGGCTTCAGCAACTTTGTACAGAATCACCGTCATTAGCAATGTAGAAGTGTTGGTAGATGTGTCACGAGTTCTCAGGCTTTTATGGTTTTGTTTAGTCAGGGTGCAATCTAGTCCTAACCTTTTCACATTCCTTATGTGTACTATGGGCTTAACACTGAGCTGTTTTCCTTGTGCTATTTGGAGCTTTCCAGGCTTGAGTTTTTACCAAGGTGAAATTCTCTGTTAAGGAACATGTGAACTTAGAAGAAAAAAAAAAATTGAAAAAAGCTTGGTAAAAAAGGAACAGTGAATCCCAAACATACTTCTGTTAGCCTTGTGCTTAGGTGTCAACATAGGAGCCTATTCAAAATAGAGGGAGATTTCAACCACTAGACCACAGTGACTCAAATGTTTACTAAGATGTATTGCAAAATGCTTTTATTCCCTTCTCTTGCCTTATTATTATGACTACTGAGCATGAAAAATGCAAATAACCTGGGGGAGTGGAGTAAGGGCAAAAATGACAGCTGGGCAGAAAGGATGACTGGAAAGCAGCCTTCAGTGTCCTCACCTGCTAAATTTGTTGCTGGGCCTGGGACAAATGCTGTGGGGGAGGAAGAGAGAAAGAGGAAGTAGCAATTGCGAATGCTTTGCAACCTCAGCAAAAAATACTGATGAGAAATGGCAAACATGCATCTGAGGTCGTTGCTTTTCCTGGAGAATTTGTTGGCGTTGCTGTGTGAGCTCCTTTGTCCCTCAGAGGTGTGAGACCTCAGTAGCCAGCTCAGCCCAGAGGGAATGCCCACAGGGAAAATGAGGGAGAGAACTTGGGCAAATTCAGTTAATCCAAATGAATTTAGATGATGTTCATATACCTAATGGTAATATAAATTTGAAAAACCATTATTTGATAAATAAACACTGAACAAACAAAACACAATATGACAGGCTTTTCTTACCAATATCTCAAAAATTGACCTTTTGCATGTTGTGAAATTTGATTTTGAAGACTCTGAATTTCAGATGGCTATATCATGGCAGTATTTGAATTTAGGTGTAACTCATGTGACTCTATAGTACAAATGAATTCAATGCACTCCCAATGACATATATAAAGTAATTAAAGTTTATTGATGAATTGCTGATGAATTGATGTTAATAACATAAGTCAATGGCTGCATTAGCTTTTTACCTATTTATCTTGCAACTGGAACGGGATAACCTTCTTTTGGGTTCTTTACCAGAAAGTAGATGGGCTAGCCTTAGTAATCTTAGAGCACAAACCTAGAACGATTTGAAAAAATAGATTTAAGATATGTGAAAGTAATATGGGTTGTTCATAGAAGACTTTCAAGCACTTTCAGATATTTTCATTTTCAAGAAATAAAATTGTTTTATCCTTTTTAATTTTTGCTTTTGCTTAATGACCTTGCAATTGGAATAGAAATGGTTGAGTGAAAATACAAAAAACATGCATGTTGTTCATAAGTCTTCCATTTTGATTTTTTAAAATTTTTTTCTTCTCAACAACTCTCCGCTTTTCCTGAATAATTTTTAAAATACCAGATAGTTTGATAAAGGCCTTATTCCTTTCTTTGTGAGTGAAAAAATATTCTTTAAAAACTTTGGATGACTTGACAGAACAACTGAAATATATGAATGAAGGAGAAGGATGTTTGCCATGGTGAGAAAAGATAACTTCTAAAGGAGCATATTTTTTGAAATTACATAGTCTTAGTTCACTATCATATCCCTGACAGTGATATTTTATGGCTGGATTTTAACAGAGAATTTTACACATGTGTACAAGTCACAGATTGTCCTAAACTTACGTTTGCGTTCATACATATCCTGCTTTTTGGAAACATGTGTCTATGTTCTGGGAAGAGATTTTAATATTTTCCCTACAGATTTTTGGGTGATTTGCTGGAGATGGAGGTTTGGAACTGACAAAGAATGACAGGCTCATTGCACCACCCAGGCAGGCGGTCTCAGTCCAACCTCCAGCTCCCAGCAGGCTCAACTATCAGCTCAAATCAGCTCCCTCAGGGATTTATCCCATCACGTCTTGAAAACTTCCAAGGACAGAGCCTGCACAACTTCTCTGAGTGACCGGTCCCACTGTCTTCATAGGGAAGGGGGTTTTCTTTTTATTCTGTCTGTAGCACTGCTGTTTCAACTTCAGCTGCTTGTGTCTCAGCCTTCTGCTGTATACCACAGGTAAGAGCCCACCTCCATAGTCTTGCTGGTTGTCTCATAGGTGGTGGAGGGCTGCTGTTAGGGGGCCCCTGAAACTGTCCCTGCCTCAAGCTGGAAGGGTCATAATCCCTCAATTTCACACTGAACCAATCATCCAGTTCCAACCATCTTGGTGTCCCTGAGCTTGTTTCAGTTTGTCACCATTTCTCCTGTATTGGGGTGTGTGCCCTGAACTGGATACGGGGTTTAGATGTGGTTCAGACCAAGCAGAGGGCTATAATCATATCCCTCAATCTCCTGGCTGTGCTTCCATCTCTATAGCCTGCTGGCCATCTTGTAAGCCCACCACATTCCCAGTGCATCTGGAACACCCAGTTTCTGTCACTGGGTTAGTGATAAAAGTGTCCATGTCAACATTAACAGTGGGAAGCTGTTGCAGGCTCTCTGGCAGGCATTTTACGCACATACAACCACAACAAGCAGCAGTAGTGCTAACCTGACTAGAACTGCTGAGGGCTTTTTATCAAAGATGAAAGGAAAGCAGAGGCATAAGGTTATGCAAGAAACGACTCAAGCAAAGAATGGGATTTAGGATTCTGAACAGATGCTAAAGTCCTTGTTTAATGTAGTGCTGCAATAAAACCAGTGTCTAATACTTCACTTTGGCAACTGCTTGTTTTCAAGATGTTTAAGCAATTTTCTGGCCACTTAGAGATGTTTTTCTTTTCTGATAATGCCGTCCTTACAAAAGCAGCTCATATGCTTCCTGCCTGTGAAGCAGTTTATGTGGGGAGCTTCAAACACTTTGGAGGAATTAATTACTAAATTGTTACAAAATTCCTCTAGTGTAGGTAATTATCATGTACCTCTTTTAAAAATGTGGAAGTAAAGCTGTGGAAGAAGTGGGGTGAAAGTCAAGTGGTAAATGAGTGCCAGAATCAGGCTGGAGCCTCTCATTACTGATTCCCTTCTCAAAGGCTTGCAGCTTCATGTTGTCCATCAGCACTTTCTTTTCAAAATCTCATACTGGGATTTAGCCAAGTGGTAAAGACAAATATACAGCTGATTTCCTTTCCTTTGATTTTGCCCATAATTCTCCCACAAGGGTGACTTGATCTGGGGTACAGAGAAATACAAAGCTGAAGTGATGTATATAAAACCCAACCATACTCTCAACACTGGAACATTCGAAGGCTGGTTAATGCTCTCTGTTCCAAATTCACTTCATTAACTGTTATGAAACAAGTAAAATAGAAAAGAAAGCTCACAGAGGAAGCTGGAACATCTTTACTGCTTAGAAGGAAAATTTTATGGTTGCGCCATAAATATGGTTGTGTCAGTAGCTTGCAATCGTAAATGTTGAGTGCCCATAACACCTGGTTTGCCTGTAACAGGTGTGCTTGGCAAATATGAATCATACTGGTTGACAGAGTCTCATCTCATCCCACTTGTGGTCTCTACAGCCTGTGACAGGAGTCGTGCAACCAATAGGTTTGTTGGTAAGTGATAGGTTTCAGCAGCTTTCCCACACCTTTTGGTACATTCATTGGTTACTTAGCTGTCTGAGTAGGCAAAGGAAAAGTTCAGATAACACCTTACTTTCCTGTCTGGTAAGAAACAAACACTCACAGAGCATTTTAAATTAAAAATACAGTGTCTAATGGGATTTTCTTGCAAATAAACTGCAAATCAGGGGACTTTCCCCCCCCTTTTTCTGTGACAACTGCTGTTCAGTTCAAGGAAAAACTACAGATGCTAGGTCTTGAATTTTTAACCAGACAGATATGTTTTCTACTGTGCAATTCTCAAATCCAATGAAATCTGTTGTAAGAGCACAATGGAAAAGTAGTTTGACCTGCCTGCTTTCACCAAGTGTCACTCATCTCTGTGAGCTGCCCTCATGTTCATATGTGCCCTGGTACATATGATTCTGATTTTTCTGCTTACAACGATCCTTTATTTCCTCACAGGCAGCTTGCCAGAGAAACAGGAATTAGAAATTCCTAAATATTTTTGGTTTCCCCTGCAAGTTTTCCTCTGTCCTTGTAACCATGTTGGCAGGAAGTCCCTTCAGAAATTGTTTTTCTGCTCCAGCCTTCCATAACTACCTGTGTGGAAACCTAGTCATTTCTACAGCCTGTATTTGCACAACTGCATAAATAATTTCTTTTAACTGTCTGCATCATTTACCCTACTGCAATTTTTATTCTTGTCTTGTGCATCTATCTCAAAAGTTAGTGACAATCTCTGACTCTTTCCACTGTTGTGGCCATAAGAAGCTAGTAAAACTAAAAGAATAATGTTTTTATGCTGTGGAATTTGCCTTGAATGTTTCAACCTGGACACTACTTAATTTACTGCTCGCTACACATATTGAATCTCTTTTTGCCCTGTTTCACAGAGTAGTATTTTCAATTCTGTACTAAAGTTCCAAACACTGTGCTTGAATCCTCTTCCTTCTCATTTTATCACCTTTCATTGTTTGTTCCTTCCCTTTTTGTTTTACATGACTGAGAAAGAGATGTGTTTTCTCTATATAAATCATAATCTAAACTATTTATGTTGAGTCCCTTATCAGTCAAGCCACACGACAAAGCATTGTTTGTATTAAAATCCATTTTCCTACAAGAGCTTTTTATTCCCCTGGCAGTTCTTGACCATTCTTTTCATTCTTTTCTCTTTAATCTTACAGATTTTTTATATTGTTTGTTGGTGATGGCTATGTTATGTAATATTCCATACAAAACTGCCATCAATCCAAACAAAAGCATTCCTAAATCCATTATATTGTTCACTGTTCCCTTCCTCATCTGTCGAACTATTTTGTTCTGTTTCTGACCACAGCTGAACATTAAGCATAAACTGCCCTTGAACATGTTGTACACCTCCTCTTTTTAAGTTCCTTTGCAGCAACAGAGCTATTAAGTAAATCAGTTGAGTATTTTCCATTTCAAATGTTATTAATGGAAATTTAGCTACAAAGATGCATCTGCTTACTCTTGTCTTACCTTATGTCTTGAAATAATACATTGGAGAGAAGACTTTATTAACATTGACTTAACTGTGGGTTAGAAAAGTGGAACATTACTCTCTTGGTAAAGAGGGAAAGAAGAAAAGGGAAAGCAACATAAAATAAGTTTATTGGTATATTTTGAAGGATATATGAGTGCTTTCCAATGCTGCAAAGTAACATATGAATGCAATGCAAATACTGGCCGATGAAATGTGATGCACTGGGTTAACATGGTCCATAGTTAAAAACTAAATTGAGAGTGGAGAAGTTAAAAACAGGCAAACAAAAAGTGTGCAGCCACAATGGAAACTTTTCTTAGAGTCAAGGGTGATGACTCTCTTGGCTGGAAGTGGTGTTGAGGATGTGGCAGATCTCTCCTGCATACACTGGCACAAGCTGTGAAATGGATGGATTATGAATGCATTGCACTGGCATATCCTCCTTCCACAAAAGATTCGTCTTTTTAGCAAAATATCCTCTTCTGGGTGTGCTGAAGCATGTTGCTCTATGTGAACAAAGCTTTCAAGTAACTCCCTGTAGACTGACATGAGTCATCTGTTTTCTATGTTCCTACACTTCTACCAAGACTACTAGAAAGCTCTATAATTATAACTGGCTTTCATGGCACCAGCAAGGCCCAAATTAATTTTTCTTATGGATGTCCTACAGGTGGCACTGTAATTTCAGTGTCATGAATAGTAAAGCATGGAGATCTCTGTATAACTCCTTTACCTGACTCTGGACCCTGGAATTTTGCTGTGACAGGGCAACAGATCTGAGAAAATGCAGGATTATCCCTAAGCAGCAGTATCCCTCCATCCTGCTTTGAGGAAACTGGTCTGTAATATTCCAGTGAGTCAAAAAGGAAAAAATCATTTAAAAGTATGTGATGGCCTGCCTTATTTTTAGCAATGCCTATCACTTTGAAGAAGGATGAAATTTAAGAGTGCATGCTCTGTCTTTATAGATTTAATGTGATACGTGAGATAAGTAAAGAGCTGTGTGGATAGAGCAATGAAAGTTACTTGGATATTTGTGCTAGATTTTTATTCATTCTTGAAGTCCACATACCTTTGGCTCAAACTGTTAAATATATAAGCCAGAAAAGTACCCAAAAATATAAGGTGAATTGTCTTGTGTTTTTTTTTTTTTTTTTTTTTTTCTCCCACAAGCCCAGTGAATATGTAACTTACAGAGGCATCTGTCCCATAATTTTAACAGAGTTATTAATTTTGGCTTACCACTCTGTTGGTTAGCTCAAAAGGAAATGTGGTAACCAAAGATTTAAAGCTATTAGATCCAGGTGCTTGTCTGCAGATCTTGCTGTCATCCCTGCTTGGATGGGTTTTCCTGGGACACACCTTGCAGCTGACCCAGAAAAACCAAACCAACAGCAAGCACTTCATGTCCTGTCTTTCCATTTGTCCCAAGGGCTTCCTGGCCTTGGTGTGGCTGGGTTCAGGCTCTACCACACCTTGGGGTTCAGGATTGAAGGCTGGGGCCCCCAGGAGACTGGGACTGGAGAGGTGCTCTGAGGGATGTGTTAGCAGGAGAGGCTGTGCTGAGGCTTGGAAAGTGCCATTTGTCACGGGGACTGTTGTATACTTTCTTCTGTTTCCCACAAGCCTCTGCTTGGGAATGTATGACACTACATTTTTAAACCAATTTCCATATGGGAAACAAACAAAAAATACTAAAAATTAGCTATCTGGGAATATTTCTAATACTTTATTTGCATCTCCTACCCCATTTGCACATGCCTGGGTCCTAACATTAACACTTCTGACAGGCAAGGCTTTTAGCACTTGCTTTGATGCCTGACTTGTGGTTTTTGTAGTCATGGCTTGTAAAAGAGACATGAGTTTCCTCTTGGGCAATTTCAGTATTGCAACTGATTTCTGTAAGAGTTTCCTCTCTGCTTTGCAAGGTGTATGGAGCTGACAGGACAAGTGTGGCTGTTCTTCAGAATTCTTTGCTGGTAAGGTTGTGGCTTATTTCTTTTTGCTTAAGTGAAAAAAATGTTAGTTATTTCTGTCTAGTCACATATATATATATTTTTTTTTTAAAGACAGTATCGTTTTAGCTGATAAGAAACAATGTTCACTTAGCATAATAAAGGAAGTTCACAGGGGCAAGTAGCTGCCTGTTTTTAAAGACCTGTGTAAAAGATCTCGTGTTCTCCCCTCCCCCTGTCTGCTTTGGTTAAAAATGCAAATGAATCACTAAAAAATAATGAAATAATTAGAAAAAAAAATTGTTAAGTGAGGACAAGGGACATATTTATGAATTATTCTCTTTTGGACAAGTTTAATTCAGTTATGTTTTAAGAGCCATCAAGGGACACGGTGAAAACCTATTCATGACTGTTTCATGTAAATACGATATTTGTGAAGACAAATGTGTAATATGGAAATTGAAACAATTCCCTTATTGATTTTGGGTTCCTAGAGAAAAATGTGCAAATATACTGTTGTGTGAAGAGAATTTAGGGTGCAATATGGCAGTAGATTTTATTGTGCTGTGGTGACACCACTGAGTAGAATTATTTCTGTTTTCAATGTGAAAAGAATTTTAGACTCCATTAATTTTAATGTTTCTCTCATACACATTAAATTGAAAGAGTAAAGACATGGCTAAAGTACTGTGTGAATGGGCTTACCCATACAAAAGGACAGCTGGAATTAGAATCTCCTGTCCTTTGTGCTGAAACAGAAAACCCAAACCTCTGTCTTTATCTCTGGATTCGGGTTTTCCTCAACAAAATGTGCCTTTGGAGAAAGTGGAGATTAGCATCTAGTTAATTATTCACTTACCTATTTTCTTTCAACCAGTTTATTTTGAAGTGTAGGTCTCAGTAGCATTAATTGGGTTTCTTGGAAGGTATATTATCCCTGTGCAGGAATAGCAGTTCAGTTTGGCAGGATATTCCCATCTGCCACTTCTGCTAATGTTCAATGGTTTGCGACAACCCAAAAAGGAGAAAGAAATTGTTTTGTGACTTCTTACAGAATGGCCTTTCTGTGGCCTCCCCTGTGGTGAAACTTTCTAGATGCAAAAACTCCCTGTGTGGAAAGGAGATTCCCACAGCGCTCTCTCTTGGTGTTGGCTTTGGAGGCAGAGCTGCACACTGTGTGACCAGGTGTAAGTCCTGTGGCATGTGGAGGCTGTGTGCCTCAGGTCACATGCTGAAGCTGTCTGCTTTCAAATGCTGCATCACCTTCACTTTGCCCAGCATGCTGCCTCACTGCTGCCCCTTTTCCATCACAGGGTGATTGGAAGCCTCTGTTTCACGTTATAGATGGCAAGAGCTATTCATGCCAGGCTGATAATATTCATGTGAACTTTGGGTTCTAGCCATTTGCTACTTATCCCCATGCATACTGGGAGACCTGATTTTTTGCAGGGCTGTCTAGTTGCCAGAACACATTTGCTTTTCACCTCTTTCAGTGTATTTCCTTGTAGGTGCAGCAGCTGGGTGCTGCCTGCTCAGCATGGCAGGCTCTCCACCAGCCCTGTGAAGTCCCTGCAAGGTGATCAGGGACAGCATCAAGCCAATACAGGCTGAAGGGCTTCCATATTTTTAAAGATGCTGTTTTGTCCTTGTTGATTCCCCTTGTTGTTTCTCCTTGTCCTGCAAATCCATCCCTTACACACTCCTCCGTGACTCTCAAAAGTAATTTTGACTTGGTTGTGGGTTAGTGGGACACAGATTCAGTGTACTCTACAGTTTTGTGCACTGGTTTGATTAAATGGCATGGATTTGCAGCCTTCTGCTCACCAGCTTGTCATGGAGAGATAGATCCTAGGAGATTCTCAGTTGGTATTGGATCCTGTGGTAGGAGCAGTAACCAAGGAAAGGGTTGCTGCTGAATGACACGCTGAATAGTTTCACTGTTTTGTGCACAGAACTCTCTCCAAGGAGTCACTCAATCCCCTGTCAACTCACGAGTGCTGTTTACAGGCCTGTAGCTAGTACTGATTTCATGTGTGGAGAAAGTGTCCTTCCTGATGCGTCACTTAATGCTGATAAAATCGTGCTGAGTGTTGCACAATCACTAGACAGGGAGATGAGCACAGAGGTAATGTTGCATGTGAAACTATAGCTATTACCCCTTTCTGCATCTCGGTTCCCTCTTGCCTGAAGGAGAGCCACATTTTTTTCTCTTAAGAATTTCTCTGGAAAGCAGTATGTGCAGTTAAAGAAGGAGATCATCAAAGTGTGTGCACTGCGTTTATGCCTTAGCGACATGAGTTTCTAAAAATATTTCCCTTTTGCAGCCTCCTCTACTCTTTAATTGCTCACTTCTCTTTCCTATCATCAAGCTACAGTCTGGCTGTCCTCCAGTGTCTGTTTCTTTTGCTTTTGCTATGGGGCATCTCTGGCATAAATCTTGTGACTAGGCTGTGTCTGTCCTCCTCCAACTCTATTCCCTGCCTCTGGCTTAGCTGAGTCATGCTTTCTCTGTGCTCATGCTTTCAGTTGTCCCCGTATTCTTGTGTCCTTTCTCTCCAAACAGCTCTTGTGGGTTGCTTCTAGGGCAGAAGAAAAAACCATCAACATAATGGCATGGCCTTGAGTTACCTACTGCTTCTTCTGCAGATATGGCTTCCTCATCAGGGGAAGATATGGCTTCCTCGTCAGGGCTCATCTTCCTCTGACTTTTGTACCTTGCTTTTCTCCAGAACCTCCCCCAGTCTTCCTCTCTTTCTTAGCTAGCATGTTCTTATTTCTTCTATTGACTACAACCAACAAACAAAATCCTGTCTGCCTTAATTTTATCCTGGCATTTACCTTCAATTTTATCTGAAAATCTCTTCTTAAAACCTTCCATCTGTGATTCTATCTGCTGATGGTTCTCCCACTGTTTTCTGAAAACATATGCAAAATGTCTTTCAGAAGTTCTCATATACCTCAATATGCTGTTTATGATCTAACAAACATTACTGTACTCTGATTTATTTTTTTACCAAATGTAGAGTTTGGCCTACATCTCTCTGGTATGTCATGGTGCAGCCTCTAGTTGAGTCCAGCCAGCATGATCAGCTTCTACCTTTCCTAAGCCATGTTTGCTCATTACTGACAATGATATCATACTGATGAAGCTGTCACAGTCTAAGGAATTTCTTTGGTTCTTTGTCCTCGTTTCCAAGCTATTGGTTAAATTTCACATAAACTTTCAAATGCCTTCACTCTCCATACACAGATATATACTATTATCCAAGTGTCATTATCTAATGTCACTTATTATCTGGCCTTGACAAAAGTAATTTCATCACCTCATCAGCTCAGAAACTCACTGCAAGCATTGTTTTCTTACTCTGGTTCATTGATGAATCTCCTATCTTACTTATTTATACTTCTGAGCAGCATTGAACATACTGAGCCTGAACTCTCATTTTGAACTCCCTGGGATCCCTCTCTTAGTTTTACAAGAACTTGTATGTATATGATCTCATTATTTTTCGAAGCCCTTGCTCTGGTGCTAACAGAAACCTTTGACAATGCCTGTCCTCAGGCTTACTGAGACCCAAAATGATCCTGGTGGTTGTTGTCCTGCTGTTATCTTGGAGTCTGTCTGATTCCTGCCTACATCCTCCTACTGATTCTCGTCTTGAACCTGCCAAGAGCAGTTGTCTTTTCTTCTGTGTTCCTACAGTACACATGGTCCATTGTAATGGAAGCAAGCATACCACAACCCCTCTTACTAATACTTTAAAGAAGTTTCTTAAAAAATATTTTGTGTAGTGATGCTGTGAATCACTTTACATATTTCCCTGCTTTGTTACATTGTGTAGCTGTTTCATTATCCTTGTTCCTTCTTGCACGGTCTCAAGAGAGCTCATGCTCTTATTCCATGGTGCATCCAAGTCTACCAGGTTCTTCTGGGAGCAGCTTCTGGGTGCAAGCACCATCCAAATGCTGTACCAGCTGAGTCATATTAATTGTGCTTATTTTCTCTTAATCTAAAGCAAAAACAACTGCTAGGCAATTCAGTTTGCCTTAAAGCTCTTTCATAGTTAATGTGTCTCAGCTAATACACAGTAATTTGCTTATTGTCTGAGCTTTCTGCAGCTCCCTAATAGAGTCTTTAAATGATTTGTGTGGATCTTAAAAAGTGCAAGGAGAAATAAGATGATGTCAAATTGTCAAATTTTCTCAGAAAACAACAGCATGAAGGTGTTTGTATTAAGTAAGATGCAGCGTTTCCCAAATAGGTTGTTTAACATCTCTACAGGTAAGAGCGAAATAGGGAATTTTGGGAGGGAAGGGAAGAGAGCTGAAATGGAGAGCCAGAAGTGATCACTATTTATTTATTTATCTACTAGGATTTTAGTGCACTGGATTTTTTTTTTTTTCAGTTGTGGTTTTTGCATTGTGTCTCTGCCTGGGGTCTTGTGGGTGTTGCCCAATTGCTACTAGCACGCTTAAAGCAATGCTGAGATGAAGCTTGAATCTGTATTCTAAATTGCCATGTAGTACACACCATTGCAGGGGTAAGCAAGATCCTCTAGCAGTTTTCTGTGTTCTGGATGTGCTGTCTGTGCCTGGTATACACTTCATTTCCAAATGAAGTGCAAATGAAATGCAAAGATGCTCTGTGAAGATAGAATCCTAGAAACACAGTGAATCAGAGCAATTTAACTCTGGTCTTGGGTTTGTAAACCCACAGAAAAGACTTGGTCTTATACTGGTTAATTGTTCAGTCCATAGGGTTTTTTTCAGTTCCTCCATTTCAGTGATTTCTGATCAGATAGACTTTCAGGTGGTGGTTGTGTTCTGGCTTGTTTGTCTCCTGATGGAAACAAAATTGGTACAGCTTCAGAGACAGCTGCTCAGGGTGTGGAGATATGTTCTTCCTACTTTTGAGCCATAATACAGCTTCATACTGTGTCAGATGATATTGTATTTGGGTTCTCTACTGCTGCCTGTGGATGTGCAAGGACAGTGGGTGCTCACTTGGAGTCCATAACTTTCCTCTGCTGCTGCTTCCTCTTCTTTTGCTTTTAAGGACGTGACAAAGTAGGAACATATTTGTTGCACAGGCAGTACATTATGAAATGTGCTGAAAACTTGACTGACATTCAGTTTTAACAGCTGTTCAGCCTTCTGACCTGACTCTGGAGTTTTAGCCTTGGCTACCTTGAATTCAACATTTTCAGCATTCTTTCATCCTATCCCTATGGCCAGGTCTTCTTTTCCTGCTGAGAACTGGGGCTTAAATTCTGAAGTGGCAGACATTTAATAAAAACCCAGCACAAGTATATTGAAAGTGAGTCCTCTGAAATATTTTGGAATAGCTTGCATTTTTTTATCCTCATTGATCTCAATAAATCACAGAGTGATGGTCAAATGTCTGTTCAATTTATGAGAAGTAGGTTTCTTGTGCCAACCTTCTTACGAATTTGAATGAATTTTATATTATTACTTAATTGTATATAAGTTATAAAACTGAAATTTAAGGACTGTAATGTAATTTGATAAATAAATATTTTCAGTCAGAACATTCTTAACTTTAGGAATTTTATTGTTATTGGTATAAATTAGAGCTCTGCTGCAACAGGAAATACCAAATGTGGGGTTGCTTTTCTTCAAGCATTTACCTCTCATTTATTATTTTTACTACCATGGGGGTTCTGTTGCCAATTAGAGGAAAAACTGATCTAATAAGTTAAAATAATTTATTAAAAGAGGATCACTGAAATAAGAGTAACTATTGAGGTTGCAATTTCTATGAGATATACAAATAGGTGATAATACTAATTTTGTCTTTATTATTTTTTATGACTGAGAAGTCAGGAATTTACTTTGACTGTTTGCTTTTCCTCTATAAAGCTTCAAAATATGTGTATAAGAATTATGAAAAAAGGGAGGGAGGTGCTCTATATTGAAATACACTCTTTTAAATATAGAAGGACATAAAGAGCTGGGAACAATTTAGAAGAAAAACAGAGAAGAAAGGAAGTATCTCCTTAAAAGAAAAGTAAGACACACAGATCAACTTTGTGTAGACTTTGGTGAGAACCATGGGATGGTGGAATATAAGTTAAAAAGTTTGCTGAAATACAGCTTATGACATAACAGAAAATCCAGATCATCTAGGAAAAGCTTGAAGTTGCTCCTGTGAAAGAAAAAGTTCACTTTTTAGTTCTATCCAAGTAATTTTAACATACAGGTTTTTCCTTTAGAGAAACGCTCATTGCTTTCATTTCAGATTTTATTACAGTGAGGGCAACACTACAGAAAAGAAAAGTGTTCATTTCTGTAAGATTCAAGAAGCAACTATCTGATGTAGTCAGATCTGCATTTGCAGGAGAGCAAATAGTTATCTCTAATGAATTATTTGTTTGTCCAGATGTTCTGGCAAAGGCTATGTTGTTTAAGAAACAACAATCAGTAAATCCTGAATGCCTACAGGTGCTGAAGGCTGAAGAAAAGTACTGCAGCAATTATTTGCATGCAACCATCATTTGCAACCAGTCATAGGGTTTTTTTAAGTTTTATTGCAGCTGTCATGGCTAAACAGCTTGTTATGCTACCCACCTTAGACAAGACCCCCTTTTCACATTGGTGAGGGTCTGTATTCTGGCAGATGTTACTTACTGTGTTGTTTTAGTGTGGTGAAGGGGCAGTTTTCTCTTTCTTACTGCAAATATAAGTCAAGGTAAATATGGGTGGTAGCAACTGAAGATGAGAATTAATCTGTTTAAAAGAAACTCAAATCTACTGCTGAAACAGTCAAGAAACTGGCAAGCTACTTGATAATTAAACTGGATTTCAGGGTAAAATGTTTCTAAGAGCACCTTCTCATCATATCTTTGAGCTTTCATTCTGGAGATGATTTTTCTGCCTCTCAACAGTCCGTATCTGGTCTAACTCAGACATACTGAGAACAGCATTTGGCTCCCAGTTGATTGCCCAGCTCACCGGCCTGGCTGTCCTAGAGCTTGGAGAAATTCTATGCTCGACATTAGCACATGGATGTTGAATGGAGGAATGGGCTCTGAATGGGAGAAGCTGTGATGTGGGCAGTCCAGTTTTCTCCATTCTCTTGCTCCTGGGGAAATGCCTTTCAGCCACGGGAAAAAGGAGGCCACTTGCAAATCTGTATGGCTCAGCAGATGACACTGTGAGCAGAAGCAGTTCCACCCTTGTCTGGTAGAACTTGCCAGGGCAGTTTATCCTTGCTATGCCTCTCCCCACTGAATTGCCCTATTGCAGAGGTGATGTTCAAGTGCTGCACATGTATTTGCTGTGCTCTGGTGTGTGGGAGGAAGATAAACTCTTCATTGCTCCTGACCTTTTAATGAAGAACCAGACAGGACTCTGGAAACTTCAGTTTCTTGAGAACTTCATGAATGTGGAGTGGAATTCTTTGATGGATGAAGCAGTAAGTCCCCCAGATATTTCTTACCTACTTCATCCTCATAATCATCAATGTAATGATTTTGCTTTATTTTAAAAAATCTATTCTCTTGAGATTTCCCTGGAAGTGTGAATGCTGGCCTTTTGTATAGTGCTGTTGATCCAACTAATATTTCCTTAGCGGACGAAAGGCTTACATCTAAGCTTCAGACAGTGCAAACACTAACAATTTTTGCTGGCCTCTTGCTCTCAAATGCAGGAGTTGAAAGCATGGTCCTGCAATTTTTACCTTCCATTGGATGCATAAACTTCCTGCAATGCCATGACAGCAAAGGTTATTCAGAACCACCTTCCATTGAGGATGTCACAGGTTTTTGTCAGTGCAATAATCCAAATTTGCAAGTAGAGTAGCAGTAATGTACCTCTGTGCTAGGGTGAATCATGTCCTGTTCTCTCTTGAGGTGCTGGACTCTGTAGTCCAGGACCTCAAAACTATCCTTGCTGAACAACTGATGTGAAAAAATAGAGGAGGGAATGATGGCCCCTCTCTCCTCATCTATATCTTTCCACAAGGGACTTGCTTCAAGAGAAACCGCTTAGATTGTTGTCTCAGGAGGCTTTTATAGGCTTTCTACATTTTTTCCCCGTCTCCTCCCTACTATGTTTCATCTTCTGGTCTAGCGAAAACCCTGTGTATCTTTGGAAGGAGCAGAACATCAGGGAAGTACTTCTTTTTCCCAGGAATGTTTCCTCACCCTTCGGTGCACTAACTTTTCATCTATTTTTGCAGCCAGCTTTTCATTCCCTTGCACAGCAAAAACAAAAAGCTGGGCTAGGAAGCAGTAGGAATTGAAGCATTGCACTTCATGTTTCTGCAAACTCTTCCTTGGCTTTCAAGCATAGCAGCACTAGGAGTCACTTGACACTAGAAGGAATTTGGGACAGATGCACTTCATTAAGCATGCCATTTTGTTTTCTTGTTTTAGTCTGTGAGGCCATAGAGCAGCTGGAGCATGTCTTCCTTTTGTTGAACCTCCTCTTTCTTTCCAGCCCCTCTCCTCCTGAAGGCAGAGAGCGCTGACTCCTGCAACTGCTTACTCAGAGCTGTCAGCACATATAACCTGCTGCCCTTGGGTGTCCCAGCTGGGCTAACAGGACCTGGCCATGATCCAAGCAGGGCGATGTCTCCAGACCCTTTCTGTCTCCAACACAGGAGCAGTGAACTTTGTTCCAATTTTCCCTGGCCTTCTCCCAAACAGAGTCAGAAGTCATCTTTTTGAATTGCTTTCACGTGAGGGGATTGAGTAATTCCAAATGCATTTGAAAACAATGTTATAACCAATGATATTGTAAAATATAAATGTATTAGATATGAAAAATGCGGTTTCTTGCTGCTAAGCCTGTGAAAAGAGCCCTTTGCAAAGTGTAATACTTGTTCAAAAGGTTAAAGTTATCCATTGTGGCCCAAGCTGAAAGGTATACTCTGATAATTATGCCTTATCACTATATTTTCATAGACTTGCTCTTTCTGATGCCAGTGGTGAATCTGTAGCTTCATCTGCAGCTGGAAACATGAAGTCGTGGGGACCAAGGTGGGTGGGGCAACCTTATCCAAGATGGGACAGGTCCATGAACTTTGGTGAAAATTACCTCAGTGTCTATTTGTTATTGCCCCAAGGCAAGGTACCACCTTAATATCCATCTTCCCTGATGAGCCTGTATGTGAGAGAAAATCTGCAGGCCAAGAAACTCCTTGTACAAGTTAGACAGTCAATTTAGAGAGCTGATTAACCAGTTAAGTACCTGACTAGAGCTGACTAATTAGTGGTTAATGGTAAGGTTCTGTCAGATTAAATTGATCTCTAGTAAGCCTAAGGACAAGTAAGAGTTTTTAATCACTGTGATCATTTCCCCCCTGCATTGTTGCAAGAACCTCAGTTAGAGGTAATGTGATAATTTAGGACTATTATGTAAGGCTGTCTCCTTGCCACAGGACAGTGCTTCAAGCACTGCTGTAAATTGGGGCAATGTCTGGTGAAATATGTGATTAAGTAATCATTGATTTTTGTGGGGGAAACTTTGGTAGCACTCTCACTAGTTTCATATCGCCTGTCAATTCATTGCCCACTGAAGTACAGATTGTTTCAGGCTGCCAAATGAGCAGAAAACAAGAACAGAGTTAAAGCTGGTGACCAGCATGAGAAATGTAAACAGAAGGCTCAGAGCTTATTTTCCAGGTTGTCTACATGCCTGGCTTGGTGCTTGGTAAAACAGAAGTTTCTTTTTGGAGTAGTCTGTGTTGGTGCCACCTGAACAGGACCTTAGCTGTGCACATTTTGGGTGCTTCTGTGACACAAATAGTCTGAGTCATGTTGCATGTATCAAATATTTTGCTCAGAAGCAGGAAGGCATATGTCCACTCTGGATGTCATCTGAGAGATGCCTGGAAGGCATGTCTGGCAGGCTTATGCCATGATCATTGCAGATTGACATACTCACTGTAGCTTGTAATTGGCAAGAGAGACAGCATAAGGCCTTGTGGATTTCGATTTTCCCAAGAGGAATGTTACTAATGAATTAAGATTGATTTTTGCAATTAGAGTCATTGGAACCTCAGTGTTCTCTTTTTCTTTTTTTTTTTTTTTCTTTTTTCCACCCTTTCAAATTACATTTGATCTTTATAGAGATATTTCTATATATTTTAGCAGAGATGATGAGTCAGATAGACTACCTCTATCTATTAATGCAAGATATTTCTGATAAGACACTTGTCACATTTTCATATTTGTTGCATCAGCTTATTGCTCACATACCTACTTGTTTATTACTCTTCTTGAAAAAGCAAGGGTGAAGTGAGACTAATAAAACTATGTGCACTGATACTTAAAGTTCAGTTGTTAAATCAAAAATTGGAAAGCCCTCAAGAACTAGATTTAGAAATCTTTTGACTGAAACCACGATTGACTTTGTATTCAATTCAGACTGGAATAAAATCAGATGGTTCAGATAAATCCTAGAAAAGCCAAAGAAATATAGATATGGTTTACAAAATGATGATATAAATCCATGCCCTTTGCTTTTATTGAGTACATCCATTACTGTTTAGCCTGCAGAAAAGGAGAGATGCAAGTTTGCTTTACTGTTTCTGAAGCCATCTGAAGTAGGAGAGGGTTTACTGTGTTTAATTTTCTCTCTTTGGTTTATTCCACATTTCATTTTAGCAAATTGAGCATCTGTTACATCAGAGTGCAATCCTGTTGCACATCTTCCATGTGGGTACTTTAATCTGTAGGCTGGAGGGTTTTCCTCTCCTTCTGTTCCTAGAATTCAGCTTGTTGCAAGTGGAGAGTTTTAGGAAGAGGGCTAGAATCCCATCCCCACCTTTTGGGGTGATATCCCTCTTCAAATTCAGGACAAGGATACACAAAGGTCTTCAGGATGTAACAGAGCACTGTGAGTGCTGTGAAATGGGCTGAGTCTTCTCCTGCTGCAGCTGGGAGTCAGGACACCTTCCTGATGGTATGACCTGAAGGGTTGTCTCTTACTAACCTCTCACTGACCTGCAAAGCTCCTGAGCTCAGGTGCAGCTTTGGTGGGCTGGGAAGCCCTTCTGTTGGCCAAGCTGCCAGCCCTGAGCACGGCCCTGGGCTGCCATGGTGTGACCACTGACACAACACAGAGGGAAAACCGAGGGCACTGCCCACCACGGGATGCCAGCTGCAGTGTGTGTAAGGGGCTCAACAGGGGGCTGTGGTTCCCAGAGACAGCCCCTGCAGAGTTGTGCTGGGCCATCCAATAAGGTGGATATTGGTTGGCTCTGTTTGAGTGGCCACATTTATCCAATGGCTCTTTCTTCCAATTCACCTGACTGTTTAGAAAGGAGAGATAGTTTTCCCTCAGTACACCTGCACAAAATTGAAAAGGCTCACTTATTTCACTCTAGTGCAAAGATAAGCAGGTTATGCCCTTCTGAAATGTTAGTTTTGAAACAGTTGAGTGCACTTGAGTGAATATAAAAATTCTAATGCCTTTTCACAGAGTAACTAATCTCACACAGGTTGGGCTTTCTTAGGAGAAACAAACTCGGGATAAGTGTCAACAACTTATTTCTGCAGTGACTATGTGATTTTTAAAGTATCTTTCATTGCACAGGGAAGAATAAATTATATTTTTAAACTAGAATGGGACGGAAGTCAATGCTGCTTTTGAACTGGGTGCTGGCTCAAATTTGCTTATGCAATTTCTGGAAACTAAACAAATGTTTGAGCTAAAGTCACTGAGGGGAGTTAGAAATCCATTCGGCACAAAGCACACAGGAGGAAACATTGCCTTGCCAGTTAACTAATGCTTCTCCTCTTGCTCTTGGTACTGTGTCTGATTCAAAGCTGTGCAGTTCCTCCCCAAACCCAAGGCGCACATGAAATTAAGAAATGACAGGAAAAAGGCCATGTCACAATAATTACCGTGATATGGTCTGTTATTCCCTTTCTTGCTTGCTCTGTATTTGAGGCTCAGTGTTAATTTACTTGTATAAGTCAAGGTGTTTCCTCTGCTTGTTTGTACTAGCTATGATTTTTAAACATCCTTGAAATTATTGGCCATAATATTTCTCCTCATCATGATATTACTTCAACTTGAGCTACTTATAGAAAGTGGTTCTTTCTACTTTTGTACAGAAATGGCTGGGAGCCAGAAAAATATGTATTTGTTTGCCTTTCTATTTTTATTTTGAAATTGCTGGAAGCCAGTAGGTGGGTTTTTATTTTATTTTCTAAGATTTTATTTTCAAACTAAGACAAATATTATGTATGAGGAGTGGCACATATCTTAAATAACTGCTTCTAGTGACAGGAAAAATATCTTTGTTAGAAGTTCTTCTGAAGTGTGGTTCTATTTCTGGAAATCCTTTCTTGCTTGCTTCAGCAGAGCTTTGTACTCTCTCCCATTTTCCTCCATGATTCTTTCACATGCAGAGGGGTGAGTTTTATAGGAGTGTTTTCATTTGTCGTACACTGCACAGATTCATCATCTGTGCATTCTGCCAACCAAAGGGAAATCTCACAGGGAGCTGACAAGTGCTTGTGTTAACCAATTGGAATCTCCTCATCTGCAACCTAAATGGATACCTACTAACCTGGTGTGTCTTTGGAAAATAGAATCCAGTGTCTGCTGTTGGACTGCACAGATTTGATTCTCTAGAAAGGAAAATTCCAATCCATTGTAAAATGAGTAGTCCAGTATGAGTATCATCCTGTTCAGGAGAACTAGAAGGTTACTGAATTTATATTCCCAGAAAATGCTGGGAATTACTTAACCAAAGCAGGAATCCAAATACTATAGATTTCTTTCAAACTAAAGACCAAAACAAACAAAAAAATCCACTCCCAATTTTATTTATTTGTTCTCTCTTGCATTTCCTCTTAAACCCCCAAAAACCTCAGATTCCAACCAACTCCAAAACCCATCACAACCAAGCACATGACGACATCCATGAGCTTTGTTCTGTTTATTTCATAAAAATAAGCTTGGATAGTTTTGAGTAATGTTTTACTGCTTGTTGATTTCCAAACAAGTAAAATCAGTTCACATAACATAGGATTGTCTTTGGAAAACTTTTTATTTTTTAGGGGTTGGAAGAAGTCAGAGGGTAGAGTTAGAAGGACAAAATGTTTTAAACCATTGTTCTGCTCTACTGCCAAGAGTTATTTTATATGAAAATATAATACAGAGCTTAAGAACACAAAATTTTCTCTTTTAACAGCTTTTCCATTGAACCTTGAAACCATTCATGGAAGCTGATGGCAATATTCTTGTAAGTATAATTGAAGTTATGCCAGAGTTATTGATCATCTGAAGAGGTCATATGCTGGGATTATATCCTTGTCGTCACAAAGACCATGAACAGTGTAAAAGAATAGCGCATGTGAACAGCATCAGTATCAAAAAAAGATCTTTCTTATGGGCCAATCCAAGTGGAGAGGTTGCCCCAGTTCTGCTATATGGATAAAATGAAATCTACAGCACGTGCCTGATGCTAGGGGTATCCTCACTTTCAAGTCCTACCCCCCAATAGATGAGATAACTGCGACTTAAGATACATGAACTTAGCCAAGGATTTCTTAACCACACAGTCTAACCCCTGGGAAGCTTAAGGAAAATATGGCTCTGTAGAATATAACTGTTGATCATGACTGCCTTTGGTGCCTTCTCAGACTCATGCATAGTACTCATGTGAGTAGGACTTCATGAGACATGAAGCCTGTTTTTTAGTATTAGCCCAATGCCCCTGCCTTTTTTTCCCCTTTCCCCTGAAACAGCCTCATATACGTATTTCACCCCATTTTTTTATTCCTGGGGAGTTTGCAGGCTACCCTTGACCCCGGAATTCTGGAGCCTTTGATGCAGCTCCCTCTGAATAGAAAGGATCAAGAGTCCTTTAACTGGTGTTTGGGAAGAACCTACCCTGAGAGCAGCCAAAAGAGCCATCATTTTGTGCAGCAGGGAATGAGGAAAGAGTGAAATAAGGGGACCTCCACTGAAAGTGTGGGGCTGTAACAGCCTTAGACATGGTGGCAACAGGGCAGTTTCTCCAGAAGGTAGAAACAGCTGTCCCTGCTAGGGCAGAGGCCTCCACACAGAGTGGTTGCATCTCTCCAAGTCCCAGACTTCAGGAGGTGTCAGGAACCTCTCCCTGAGGGCAAGGGTGATGTCTCTCAGCCCTGCAGGCCATCCTGGAGGAGCTGAGCTAGCAAGTGAAGGAGGTTTGGGAGGAAATGTGCACTGTGCAACATCAGAGAAAGTGGAAGGGAGGGAGATAGGGTCTTCTCTGAGACACAATAGCATGAAGACCATCAGTCCCCACCTGCAATGGAGAATCAGGCAGTGTCTATGCCTGCTCTCAAAGTAACCAAAACTTATGGAGAATTGGAAGGATGGAAGTTGATGACTTCTTGCATCAAGAGGAAGCTCTTGCCTCATCTAAGAACAGGTTGACTGCCCTCATAACATAAGAGGAGCCAGATGTGTCCCTTAGCAAAGGACATGGTTTACTTAACTGTAAACTGTAAGACCCTGCAATGTATGACCCTGCTGGGAGGGACAAAAGACCCATCTGGTAGGCCTGACCAGCCATCTAGAGATGTGTGCTGCCTGGGGGATGCCAGAATCCAGGATGTTGTGCAGAGACTTCCAAAGCCTGTCCAGCCCTCTGACTGCTATCCCCTGATATTATTCCATTTGGGCACAAATGTTACTGTCAGGGGAAATCAATCAGTGCATGCTGGGGGCCGTAGAGCTGGAAAGTAGCTTTGCAGAGACGGACCTGGGAATCTTGGTGGACATCATGAGCCAACAACATGTCCATGCTGCAAGGAAGGTAAATGGTATCTTTGGCTACATTAGACCAAGTATTGCCACCAGGTCAAAGGTTGTCATAATTTATTAGGTGCCTGTTGAGACCACTCCTGGAATAACTTCTCAATCTATGAGACACATGATATACTGAAGAGGCCCAGTGAAGGGCCAGAGGAATAATTAAGGAACTGTAGCACCTAAGATATGAGGAAAGACTAAGTGAACTGGGACTGTTTAGCTTGGAAAACAGGCTCAGGGGGGCTCTTACCCATGTGCATAAATACCTGAAGGGAGGATGCAAGGAAGAGGACATGGTTTAATGGCCAACATGATGGTGCTGCTAAGTTGATGGTTGGACTTCATGATTTTAAAGGTCTTTTCCAACTTTAAAGATTCTGCAATTCTTTTCAGTGGTGCCCAATGACAGGACTAGAAGAGTGATAAGTGATGGACACAACCTAAAACACAGGAGGTTCCCTCTGAACATCAGGGAACCTTTTTTACTGTGAGGATGACTGGGCACTGTCACAGGTTGCCCGGAGAGAGTGGGGTGTCTCCATGCTTGGTGAAATGCAAAAGCCATCTGGAAATGGTCCTGGAAAACCAGATGGGGAGTGGACTTAGATGATCTCCTGAAGTCCTTCAGTCTTAATCGTGCTGTGATTCTGTGGAAAAGTAGGGCATCTAAACTGACAGAAGCCTCTGCAGAAGTTAACTTCTCTCATATATTTTTGCTCACTGCTGGAGCCTGCCCAGCACAGGCAGGCTATGAACAATGCACAGTTGAACAGGTTCCTTTGCAACTCGCTCATGGTACATTTGCCAAGTGGAGGAGCAATAGATAGCAAGTTTGAAGTCTGTGTTCTGCAGGATAACTATCCAATCCCGTTCAGTCCTTAGCAAACCAAAGCCTACCAAAATAATTAAGACCTACTCTCCATTACCAGTCTCACACAAAAGTGTAGGTTTTGCAGTTATCCCAGAGCTTTCTGAGAACTATTGCTCTCAGATTTCCCTTGGTAGGAAGAAATAGAAATACATCTAATGTTCTTGGTTAGTTTTTCAGTTGAACCTGTGATAGTGAGATAAATAATTTCCAATCAGGAAATTGAAAATTGTAGAAAAATACACACCATTGTTAAAAGCAAAATCATGATATTTGATTTAGTTTCAGATTTTTCCAGTGATTATGTCTGCTAGTACCTCACATCTGAAGCTGCTGTTATGCCCCTGGTTTTATTGGTAACAACTCTGCCTCCCACAGTTTTCTCTTTGTTCTGCACTGGTAAGAATTGCGAGAACAGTGGAACTTAAACGTATCTTTTAATCAATGTTCACCCAGGTCCACTGACATAAAAGATTATTGACTTTTTATAAAAGAGTTTTCAGTGAAGGAAACTTTAATTTACTTCTTGAAAAAAGGTTTGCCATTAGAGACTTGCTAATGTGTTGTATTCTCATGGAAAATTGAATTCAAACTATGCTGGTAAGGCATTTTATGAATTTTGTGCTAGATTCATTTAAATATAGGTTTTCTATTGGTTTGAGATGAAAACAGTTTTACTAAAAACTGTTTGTTTATTTCATAAAGTATCTATCTGACTCCAAACACTGTGCTTTGGAGAAAGAGGTTGTTTTTATTTGTTTATAGATCAACAAAATTTGAAAAGGCAATTTTGTGAATCATGCCAGATTTTATTGCTGCAGTTGGGGATAAGAGCTTTCTCTTGTGTGGAGCAGAACACATTTTTTTTTATAGAATGAAGCTGGGTTTCTGAACAGCACTAAAACACAACCAGAAGTTGCAGGATTCCAGGCTTAGTGCTAGTTTGTTGAGTATTTGCCTCAATTTTCAGGAATACTTGGAAAGATAATGAGAAATGTATCTTAATTTAAAAAAATTTCTTCAGCAGTTATTTTGTTAGAGATTTACCATGGATTTTATCCAGGCAAATTAAATGCAGTTCTGGCTAGAGAAACTGCTCTTCCTTCCACCATTCATTTCCCAACTCCTCCCACAATACATGAAGAAAAGAGAGTTGGTTCATCACCCCTATCAACTTGCAGCAGGATACCATCATTGCCACAGAATAATACATTTGTAAATACTTTTGGCTAGCTTAAGCTCTTAATAGGTGATCAGTTTTTGCCTAAATCTGATATAAAATGGGCCCCAACATATGACTTACATAACATGGGTATTAAGTCTTTCTTGACAGATGAGCAATAGACCATGTTATTTTTCTTTAGATCATCAACAGGTTAGTGGAAAGATTGCTTCCTCCTCAGTTTTGTACAGAGAACCACATCCTGTCTCAGTGTCTCTCTTCTTTTCTATGACTTTATGTTGGTTAGTGATGAAATGACCCCACTATAGCACCATGGCAAAGATGTGATGTTGCTTTACTATATAGTTTTTGGGCCAGGAGATCTGATTCATATTTGGTTTTTTAAATACCATTTTGGATAATTCTGAAGGAAAGTAATTAGTTTGTGTAACCCATTGATTCCCCGAGGCCATATATTATTTCCATGTGTCCTAAATAAGATGTAAGTTTCTTTGGAATGAAGACATGAAGGGTGGCCTATAAAGGATGGGGAAATAGCAGAATCTCTAATAGACGTGATGTGTTTTCTTTTTGCTTTTCTTTGTGTGTTGTCATGGAGAATAGTCAGAGAGAGAGACAGTGGAAAAATTGAAAAAAAAAAAAGGAAAAAGGAAAAAAGAATATTCAGTGATAAGCAGGAGTCTGCGATTATTCATCCCTGATAAAGCCTCCCACAAGAATGTTGTTCAGGTCAGGTCAAATCGGTGCCAGATAAGCACAGGACTGTGATACATGGCTCTGTGCTCTGTGGTTCATGCTGCAGAGATCACTGCTTCAGAAAGTTGTAGCTCTTGTAAATACTGGTGACAGTGGTCACTTCTATCATTGTTTGCAGACAGTCTAGCTTTACTCACCTTTAATTTGCCTGTGACAAGAGCCATCAAATTTTTCAAGAGTGATATGAAATGAGGTTTTGTGTTCCTGAGAACAGCGAGGCGGAGGGGTTACATTGGAGATGTTCATAGTGTAGCTCTGCAGCGGATCAGGTAGCTGCCGCCTTTGCATAGCAACATTGTGGCCAGCATATTAAATCATACGTCACTTTATCCAGCATTTGTCATCCAGAGGCTTCAAACCCTTCCTAAAAATAGAAAAAAGTGAATGCTTTAGCTCCCACTCTAGAGAAGGAAAGGTTGAAGCAAAGAGAAGTCAAGTACTTTGTCCGCAATCACACAACCAACCAGCCTGTCTGGGGAGAATTTATTCCAAAAGACATACCTTCCATTTTCAATTACCTCCTTTTTTGTTCTGTGGTCTTCTTTTTAGTTTCATTTTCTATGTGTTTATATGGGATTAAATATGTAGACTGCAAATGCATAAATTAATTCAATTGTGTTACTTTTGCAGTGACTAAAATTTCCAAATATTTTGTGTGATTTTTTCCTTAAGAAATATTATGAAACTATTTCATAGGGAAAAATATATGTTCTGCATTAAAAAAAAAAAAAGGCAAAGGTGAGAATTCATTTTTTTTCTTTTTCAGGATTTCTTAGAATGAGCTAAATTACTATCAGTGATCTGGCATGTTTTTTAATCTCTCCATGTTTGTAAATCCTCCTTGTGGAGTCTAATGAAGCATTAAAATGCTGGAGCTTTAACTTTTATTTTTCAACTTCAAAACACAGAATACAATTCAGGCGAACACAGCAAAGTAGAAGCTGCCTGTGAATGTGAAACAGGAAGCAGTAGTAGATAGACACATGTGTAATAGGGTTGTGTTTGCTCTTGCTCAACTAGATATACATCAATTTTAATTAACACGTTTTTTGCTTCAGCTGCTAACGTCCCTTCAGCAGTGAGTGGGTTATGTGTTTCCATCCTGCATATACCACCAGCATCACCACCACGTCCTTCTCGAGCTTCCCCCTCCCCTTTCTACACAAATGTTGCAACACAATCTGAAATTTCCTCTTTTCTTTCCTTCCTGCATTTCTTACAGGTTCCTTTGCGTCAGAAGGCAAAAAAGAAAAGTCAAGGTAATGAGAGATTGTTTTTTCTTTTCTCTCCTGGATTCCTCTTTTGTTATTTTCTTAGTATGTCTTATTATTGGGAGGGTGAGGATTTTGTACTGCTGCTCATCTGGTGAAAAGCTGCTTTTTAACTCCACCGATTCTTACACTGATTCTGCAAAAAATGACAACGGGCTGTTCCTTTGGACTAAATCCTTGTGGTATGTTAATTGAATCAAAGCTGGAAATCAGTGAGGTAGAATCAGCTGCCTGCACAGATATACACACTAGTGGTTTTCATGTACTTGGCATAACAGTTTTCTCTAGCTGACTTAAATAGATGTATTCTTTTCAGTGCAGCTGTATGAGGGAAAATGTATGCATCCTTCTCTTAAAAGGATCAAAGGCTGTATTTTTAATTTGCAAAAACTCGTGTATGGTTATCTTAGCATTAATTAGTATCTGCATTATCTATATCTTACTGTTATATTTCTGAACATCAGCAAGCCTTTCAAATGAATGTATGTTACTGTCACAGCCATTACAAAACTGAATGACTTCTAAGTATATTTTAAGATATGCTTGGATGACTTGCTGAGATTCCTAAGTAAGGATGATATCCTTAATTGGCAGCAACATCTTTCCTGGTAATGCAGTTTTAAGCAAGCACAACACTGTATTTTTAATGGCACAGGGTTCTTCATAATGAGCCGACGGAGGATATCCTGCAAAGAGCTGGGGCAAGCCGATTGCCAAGGATGGCTCTACAAAAAGAAGGAAAAAGGAGCTTTTATTGGCAACAAATGGAAAAAGTTCTGGTGTGTGCTAAAGGAGTCATCTCTGTATTGGTACAGCAGTCAGCTGGTGAGTACAGCATACAGCCAGCTCCGGGTGCCAGACAAACAGCGTCTGCTGGGACTGAAAGAAGGGAACCTGGGGTCACAATTTAGGTGCACCCTGGAGGAGTACAAATACTGGGTTTATTTATCAGCCCTGACACTTTTTGTGATCTGGGAAGTGTCTGTATGAATTTGAAATATGCAAAAAACTATGTGTTTTCTAGTTCAGTAGGTACTTGTGAAATGTTAACTTGCAGTCTGTTTTGCCATGTAAAGAGCTGTTCTTAAAAGGCTCTGGTGGCATTTGAATTAGAGAAATGTTTTTCTGGGTATAGGCAGTTTGCAAACACTTATTGTCAAGACTCAAAACAGGAATGCTTCTTCACTTATTATCAATTTAATTTTCAGAAATGTCTCTCCTGTTTCTCTTTCCATCCCCTTCCACACTGAGATTATTCTGTTTGTCTGCTTGGTTTCTTCTTCTTTTTTTTTGGTCTTGTTTCTTTACTATGGGCTTGTTTGATTGGGCAGAAAGAGTTTCTTATCTGCCCTAGGAAGATTCAGATATAGTTATTCCCTTCACTTTGCTGTCTGGCACTGCTATCTCCAGAAAGCTCTTATCACATTCAGATGATGGAGTGACAGAGGTAAGAACTAGGAGGTGAAGAGATTATGGCATGCCAGCAAAACATTGATTGAAACTCAGCAGCTTCATTGTCAAATTGTGGATGGACATGAGGTTCCCTAAATGCAAAGTAGCTGCTCTGGAAATCAGCATGTCGCAGGCACGGCAAAGGATGGAAGATTAAAGGAACCCTTATTAATTCTTAGAGCATTAAAAAAGACAAATCAAAGGCAATCTGGATGATTTCCACTTGTTTATTTCCACTGCAGTAATCCCCATCAAAAATTTTGCTAACTGCTTCAGGGAAAAAAAATAAAATAGTTTAAGCCATTTAAAAAATCCTCATAGCCTAGACAAAGCTATTTCACATTATCCCTTCAGTTGTGAGTATAATGTTAGTGTTTTTTTGTGGAGTTTTTGTTTGCTTCTGTGTGTGTGTGAGAGAGATATTTTCTTTTGTTTGCTTTTTATAAATCCAAATAGAAACTTTGACTAGTACTTCAAGATGATATTAACTATTTCTTTTAGGGATAAAGGAAAGAAAATCTGCTGATCTTGGGCTGTTGTTTTTTATGATGTTGTGGTAGTCTGATATAGATTACTTTCAAATGTCATATATCTGCATAATAGAAAGAAAAGAAGTAGAAAAATTGGGGAAAAAAGTTTTAAAAAGGTGTATTTTTCCTAATGCTTACAATATCTCTGCTTGAAAGACATGGTGAGGAAGTAACATTAATAAGCAGCATTAATACCTTGCAAAACCTTATTAATATTGGCCTTTATAAATCTGTGCTTGCTGTCATACTTCTGGCCAAGCAGTTTTAAGAGAGGTGAGCTGTCAGGCTGACATGTCTTTGTAGACAAAGAAAATATCAGAAAGGAATAATCCTGAGGAGTAATCAAGATGGAAGGAAATAAAAAAGGTAAGACTAGGAGAAGTTTGCCTCTGGGAAGAGAAAAGTGTTGGGGGAGAGGTGCAAATTCTTCCACTTCCTTCAGTTGTTCTGGCCTGGTAAAATCCTACTCCTGAGATCCAGAGAAACCATGGTCATGCTGGTTCCAGTGCTCCTAGACAGCACTCATCCTTTTAGTCCATGCCTACTTCCAGACTGTCACTGACTGCCCCCAAATGAGCAAGGCTGAAAAATAAGTGTCAGCTCCTTCCTTTATTTTATTTCCTCTGAAGAGCTCATATGGCTTCAAAATATTGTTGTCTTGTGTCAGCCCAGAGTTCTCACCTATCACAGCTGTGCCTACAGCATGCTAACAGGTAGTGCCCCTTTGCTTTCAACTTCTGCCAACTCTCACACACTATTTCATGTTAAAAACTCAAGGTTTCTTGGGACACCTTAAAGTACAGCCTTCATGTAACTATAGTTCAAGCAGTGTTTGCAGAATGTCAGTAACTGTGGGGTTTGGAGAGGACTGCCTGCACTTCCACTGTCTTCAGTAAAGTTAACCCTTGATCCCAAGGGGGTGTACAAGATGACAGCCCAAAGTTCTGTTGAAACAGGAGTCCTGCTTCTCACGTGCAGCGGCTTCCTGTGACCGGCCCTTTGGCAGAGGCTGGTGCCAAAGGAGGTGATGAAAGAGTGGGGCTGACCTCAGAGGGACTGGGGCACACTGGTTTCTCTGCTTGGCCAGTTTGGTTCTGGTGAGAAATGGGCATGGTTTGTTTGTGGCTGTGTGAAAACCAGGCACTGGCAACTGTAGCATAGCAACAGGGTGCTGGACCTCTTTTCTAATGGAGATGGAGAAAATAGAGAGTGGGTGGAATTTGTATGGGAACATGCATTATCCTTGATTTGAGCAGATAACCTCATCTGAATATCATCTTCTTGGTCAAATTTGTCTTTGTGTCCCTCTAAAGCTTTGGATTTTTCTGTCACTATGGTTTAATTTTTGTTCAAGTCACTCTGGTTCTGGGTCTCTCATGAGAGGCAGATTTGGATACCTGATATAGCACGCTTGTTGTGACATTTGCAGGTGATATTTCCTTCAATTCAGCATAAAATATTTTGTGAATGCCACAGCTCAAAAAAGTAAAAATAATAAACACGTCAGCAAGAGCAGATCAGACACACCAAGAGTCAAGCTTCTACTTCACTGAAAGTAAGCTAGAAAACACAGGCCAGTCTGAATAAATTTTCAATGACCTAGCTGAGGTCAGGGCCCAGTGGTCTCAGCAGGCTTGGGTAGGCTGTGCTGGAACCTCTTCCCACACACCCTTCTTTCTGTAAAACGTGAGGCAAGTAAACTTTGCAGCATGGAAACACTCCCAGCTGTGGAGAGGAAGCTGTTTGCTTTAGGAGGAAGCACAGAAGGGTTGGTTTTGCAATGAAAACACAGGAAATGTCAGAAAATATATCTGGGCAGTCAGACTTTCTGGGTGCATTCAAGAACACCAGACTCCTTGGACAACTGTTCTTTATTAGTGTCAATTTTTTTTTTTTTTTTTTAAGTACTGCTCTCTGTAGGCAGCTGCCTTGAAGACAAGTGTGTAAATAGTGCAGTTTGTGATCCTGACTGACCCTTTAGCTGTTTCAATTCTCATAGTGAAACCCCAGAGGGAATTAGTACTCCTACATAGGAAGAGCGGTGGTGGGGGAGGATTGTCACATGAAATCCCAGACTCTTTGTGCTTGTTTCGACTGTGTTGGATAGTGTCGGCTGGAATGGGACAAAGGAATAAATGCCTCTGTCTGGTGGGTCTTTAGGGTAGCTTGACTGGTTTTCCAAATAGAGTTGAAATAGTTTTTTGCAGAATGTGTTAACAGTGGTTGTCATGGGGATTCAGCTGAAAAGAAATATAAATATAAAATTAAAGAGCTGCAGACTGTGATCTACCGTCACTATTTATCTTTGTACTTTTTTTTTTCCTCATTCACTGCATTTAAATTGGTCCTCACTCCAACAGCTTTGCTGGAAGCTGTATAATTACAGTCTCTTAAAAGAAAAATCTTTTACCTCTGAGTTGTAATAGCTGCTTATGTGGATGAGAAAAAGTCATTGATGGCACCTGATTCTGCTGAGAGGCTTGGGTACCTACGGCCCAATGTCTTATATAAGTTACTCACAGTTCTACAGGATGCCTCACTGGTGTACTTGGCAGAGAAAAAAGTTGAAAATTCTGAACTGCTCCTCCAGCATCCATAGGCTCTTCTGGGGGCAGTGCTGAAACACTGATGAAGCCATGAGAACTTCCCTGATTTGCAGATTGGAGCTGTTCCACAATAACAAGATATTTCATTTGTCTAGCACTATTTTTTAAAATCTTGCTGCTACATTAGAATTACTTTAAATGACTTACTAAATCTCCTAAAGTCACAACATTTAGATAACATATTGAGGCAAGCTCAAAAGGACATTAGCTTCTTTTATTGGATTCATGCATTGTGTTTCATAAGTAATTTTTTTTTTTGGGTGCAGAGCTTTTTCTGTGAAAAAATGGCTACTTTCTTTTTTGCCACGAGAATTTGCAGTGACTGTTGTTATTAATGAAATTCTTTTTCTACAACTTGAAATAGCAAAATCACAGATTTATGTTAGGCTAATGTCCATAAAACCCAGAAGAGATAGCAGCTTATTTTTTTAAATATCCTATTAAGTAGAAAACAGGTCAAGGTTCTTTGTATCTGAGGTTTTAGGGCTATTTTACAGCTTTGCATCAAAATCTGAAGGACTCTTGAATGAAATGTGTGAATTAAATAATAGCATACTAAAGTCATGTTAGAGATAACATCTTGGAAGAAAGAAAGCACTTGGGATTTCTGTATGCTTTAAATGTTTTAAAATGTAATTTTTATCCTAAGAATGACAGAAAAGATGACTTCCACATGTTATTTGGAATTATATTTGCTGACTGAAATAATGCACTTAGGATTTTAAGTGACTTCTTTTCCTTTTCTCCTTTTTTTTCCCCTGATGATTATGAAGCTACATACCCATCAAATCCCTCTTTTCTGTTACCTAGATGGCACATTTTAGACATGTGCAAATAGTGTGTTTCACTCATACATTAAATGAAATATAAACTTTTCTTTAAATGAAAAAATTTGAAATCACAGAGAAAATTAGTGTAAAATCTGAATGCATTGAGAGAGAAAATGTATGTGAGAACATAATATTTTACCAACTGGAACGGCCCAAATACTGCATGAGAAGTCAGGGGTTTCCCTGTTGTACAAATGTTGAAATTAAAGTACTGAAATCAAAGACTGCAGACTTATATTTATTAGTAATTTAGAGGGTGCTGCACTAATTTAGGTAGAGGAATCTCTCTAAACTGTCAATACTCAAATACTTTTATACATTGACAGTAGAGACAGTGAGTTATCTAATGGCATTTCATGGACATAATCCCCTCAGGAATGCTTTTGCAGCACTCTAAACTGTTTATAGGGTGCAATCTAGATCCATGGTTACTGCACTGATGGAACTGGCTGAGCTGTAACTGCATTTGAAACACAGAAGAAAGGCAAACCTGTCCCAGACCCGAATCACCCATTCACCCACCTGATGGCTTACCCAGCTCAGGACATGGATTTATTGCTGCATGGCTACTGGGCATATTCTTTTACCCAAGGTCTAGTGGATTACTTTTTCTTAAACTGAGAGTATTGATTCATACTGTGCAGAGAAGCAACTTGCAGTGTACGCATTTCTCATCCAGCAATATGTGCAATAGTGATTGTTGTACCATGGACAGCTTTTTTGAGATTGGTCTCTGGTATTCTCAGACTGGTCTTGGGAACTAAACAGGAATTTCTGTGTTCCAGATCCAGTAAGTGATCATCTTTTTGGAACAGAAATACTGGATAATACAATCTCTACCTTTAGTACAGTGCAACCCAAGAACAGTGCTACTTCATTACCCACCAGTATTTATTTGTTCACCCCTGAATTCTTAATATACTATGGATCTGGGATGGTAATACTAGGATTAGTTATTGTTATTTTACCTCAATGACTCTAGTCTCATGAAATTCCAAACTGTGGAATGGAAACAAAAGCTTCCCAAGCTAATCACTAAAAAGTTTTACAGATACAAATACAATCAGAGAGTGTTAAAAGCCCACAGTAGAAAATAAGCACTTTCTCATACAAATAATCCAGAATGAAAGTTTTCCAGCCCAGATGTAAAAAAATCTTTTTTTTTCTCCTGTACTGAAAGAAAATAAGAAAAACCCATTCCACTGATGGTGTGTGTTTGTGTGTGTGTGTCTTGGAGCAGCAAAACCATTTACTGGTGATGATGTAAAATATAAACTTCTCACATGAATGTTTAATACATGATGGTTAGGCCATGACTTATTTTATACCGAAGAACAGATATGCAGATGTCAGGGGAAGCCACCCACTGAAATATCCATTCTGTATCCATATTTCAGTTCTTGGAGATTCATTCTTCCAAGCATTAAAGCTCAAAAGACATCTTTTTACAGTCTCGTCATATTCATGCATAATGAGACTTGAGATACTGTCAGTCGTCTTCATTTATGTTCTGCCTTTGTAATTGCTGTGTGTATTTTACCTGCTTTAACTCAGTGTACGTTTTCAGAATTTTAATGTACAGACTCTATGAGCAATGGCTGGGAGCAGAAAAAAATGTAATTCAGGAATGAGCACTCTTTAAGTGTTTGGGAAAGTATGTTTTTTCTGAAATTATGTCCTACAGACTTTTGTCTACGTTATATATTGTTCATCTTAGGAGGACTCCTAATCTTATTGCAGATGACCAGGTGTTATGTAGAAAGATGTAGTAAGGAAGATGTTTCTGCTTCAGATGTTTCAGTTTCAGGCAGCACAAACAGGGATTTGAAGCTTGTCACTTCAGTTTTGCTGGAGCAAAGCTCTGACTCAGAGTCCTGCTGACTGAGAACAGAGACGTCAATGCTCAGTAAAGCTCCTTGCATGCAGAAAGGGCTGAGTGGATATAAACACTGTACTGTAAATGTAAATGTCTGCCTGGATTTTGCTACCTCTTGTACTGTGCCTGCAGATTTCTGGGGGGAGTGATAGCTGGGTGACCAAAGTCCTCTGAGGCAGGTTTGCAGTGTTTAACCACAGAACTCAGCTGCATGGGATGTGAGCAGCCTTCAGTGCCTCAGCCATGCTTGTGGACAGGTGACCCTGCAAAGTGGTCCATGCTGCAATTACACAGGGGACACCCTCCTCCATTTCTACTTAGAATCATCTTGGGGGCACTTCTGAAATGTATTTTTCAGCTAATATAATAGGTCATTTTATGTCTGCTGCTACATGTCTGTAAGATACACACATGCTGTAACATGGCACAAAACCACCTTTGAAAGTGTAGGTGTCATCCAGACCTGAACACATAACCCTTGTTCATCCTTATTAGTCAACAAAATCTATGCTTGCACTCTGCCCCTTGCACCAACAGGAGTGGTGGCTTTCCAGCACCCTGGATTTGCACAAATATAGCTGGTATAGAAATATTTCATCAGGCGTTAATCTGTCCCCATGGTGATGAGCATATATTTTCACAGTATAAAAAGCTGTCAAAAACAAGCACTTGCATGTTAAATATTATTCAGCATTGGAGTCTACTAGCTTACCAGTTGGTTGATGTGGTGATATTTAATTTTTTTTTTTCTTTTTATGAAGGCTGAAAAAGCAGAAGGATTTATAAGACTTCCAGACTTCAGTGTGGATCGAGCAATTGAATGCAAAAAAAAGCAGTAAGTTTATCTCTTGTTCCCAGTTTATTATGATTTTTACAACGTTGCAAGGAATGAATCTCAGTAGTCTTTGACAGTAAAACTGTGGGGAGTTCTTTTGTGTTGTATAAATAATGAGATATTAATTGAGCTACTGAAAGAAAACCATATTGAAAAAATATTTTTGAAAAGTCTTTGCCAGATGTGCTTTGCTAAAACCACAAACAAAAAAACCCCAGATGAGTGTGCCAAATGCTTTCTTTTTCTTCTCCTTTATTCATTTGCTCATTATGAGTCGACTGTAGTTCTCAGATGTCCCCTCTTAGTTGAGGAGGTCAGCAGTGGTGCAAGTAATGCTGCATCCCTCCAAGCCTGGACTGTTCTTTAGGCTGCTGTGGTGCAACTGAGCTTGGGCTGTACTTGAAGCTTTTCGTTGTGCAGGGAATAAATGCTTTCTTTAGCAGGATGCACATTTGAAGATACTCTCTCCAAACTCCATATGCAGCACTGACTTCCAGCTGCCTCTGAGCACACTTCAAAGGTTTGGAGGGGAGTTGGTGTTATTCAAAGTTACAAAGTGCAGCATGTGTTTAATTGTGTCCCTCAAGAGCAAGCCTTCATTGTTCTGATGGAGGAGTCAGAAGGGTCAGTCACTGTTCACCCACTGTGTGCTGCTCATGATTTTACTGTGTCACATGTCCCTTCCCTCAGCCATCGGGTTTCCATGCTTTGGGGGTCATAGCCTGATTGACCACAGCACACGGAAGCTGTTCCTTGTCTTGGGTCACTACTGGTGCTTTCTTCCAACATTTTCTGAGTTTGCTTTATACCTCTGGAGCAAGCAAAACTGCACATAGTGTTTGAGGTATGGGAAGGCAACAGAATTATGTAATGAAATAATGGAAGCCTTTGTTTTATTCTTTATTCCTTCCTTTTTATTCCTGTAGTTTATACTCTCAGAATAATGTGTGGCTTAGGAAGTGAGCTAAAAATAGACTAGGGTTTTAAAGAAAGAGCTGTATGAATGGACAAGCTAATCTGGATTAATACAGTGGAATAAATATGTATTTTAATTCATTCAGATACTATTTTTTCTTTCTTATGGAAACTAACTTTCTTCATTTCTCTTTTTTTTTTTTTTTCCTGAAGTGCTATTAAGATCAGCCACCCACAGATCAAGACATTTTATTTTGCAGCAGAAAATGTTCTGGAAATGAACACGTAAGTAGGAGCGACTGGTCATGTTTCATCCTGTCTCATGCATAAGAACACTCTTTGAAAGTTCATTCTTTCACTGTCAAGCAGTCGTTGACAAAGTTATTTGGGGAATTACTGAGTCTAATTTTTCTGGTCACTAAATGGAAGAAAATTATTACTCTTTGTTCACTAATTATAATTGAAATCAGAATCCCATAATTAGCCTAATTTTGATACTAATCTTCCCAACATTTGCTGGTATAAATCCCTTTCTGTTAGGGTGGTGCTAAGATTTGATAGCGAGTACAACTCCTGGGAAGAAGTGAGGGGAGAAAGGAAAGAGAGGGAAAAGTCCCAGAAGTGATCTAGAACTAGAGTATAACAGTTTCTGATTTCAGAGTATCATAACAAGGAGGGTTAGAGGGATAGAAAGGTTTGTTTCTTTAATGTAAACTAGCATCAAAACTATGCTGTAGTTTAGTGATCCTAATGACAGTCAGAAATTTTCTTTCCAGAAATGTCCAGAAGATTAGCAACCAAATGGTTCTCAATGGAAGACGTAAAAATGGAAGTAAAGGCTGCCATTTTGGAAACCACTGGGCTATCAGAAAGATATTATTTTCTGCTCATCCAATTTTGGCTGCTTTAGACATATCTCACATCTTTGCCCTTTTTACTTCAGACTGCAGTCTGTTCTCTATGCTATTGCATTAAATGGCCAAATACTGGATACAAAGCAGTACAATTTAAATGGGAGGAGAGATCCTACAATAGTCAGGCCAGGATTTGAATCATGGCTCTACTGGTGATCTTTGTGTGATTTTTCACAGGCAATGACTATCAATCCTTCTATAAATGGGAGACCCCTTGCATATTTACCACAATGGAAAAAGAGAGAGGTTGAGAGAATGTGTGTGGCCTTCTGAAAGATCTGTAGATACAGAAATGTACATTATTACAGTAGTGTATGTACAGAGATATGTATTAATAAATCTGTACTCTACAGATGCCTACAAGTAAATATAGATGAAAAGACTCTGTTGCCCTTTGTAAGTTGGAGCATCATGGAGCATTCTGGTGGGGAGATAACCATCCATTTTGGTGTTCCTGCACTTCCCACCAGAGCTCCTGAATGGAGTGACAAGTTCCTCTTGCAGATAGGATGAGAAGGACTGAGAATGAGGGACAACTGGACAGGAATATTTCAGTAGAGAGGGTAACCCTGGTTAAGAGAGAAGAGATGGAAGGACATATGGAGAAGGAAAATTAGAGCTAATAGAGGATATTAGTAAGTGCTAACAGACAGTTTGGAGCCCAGCTGGAAATTCTCATGTGAAAAATATTTAGTCTTCTGTGAGTGAGTGATTGAAATCTATGCAGGTGCCTTAGCTCTTATGGCCCCAGAATGATTTTGTTCAGACTCCACTTCTTGAGTAAATTTCATTTTGGCTTAAAGCTAGGTAGCCTAGTGTTAGAGCAGCCTCCACTATGCTGTACTAACTCCCCACTGTTGCAAACCAATGATGTTTTCCTTGGCAAAGTATAAAATACATGAATTTAATACATGAAGTACACGCATAGTCACGCATATGTCGAAACAGACTAAAAGACATCTGTTCTCTTGGCTCCAGTCCTGCAAACACACGTTTGAATGGTTCCACTGAACTCACTGGAGCATTTGTGTGTGTCAAGTTCCTGGTGTGCATAAATGCTTGATGAATCGTGACCTTTTGCAACTTTTCATTCATATATCAATATATGCATATGCCTGTATATATATATATATATATATATATATATATATATATATATGTATCTATTAAATCAACAATGGATTTATTAACACAGTCATTTGTTTCACTAATTTATCATGTATTTGCTATTGTCATGAACACATGAAAAGTAAAGGCATGCTGACTAGCTGCATGCATTTAGCTGAGCAATTGTACATAGTTATTACAGGACTTGTCTGCCCTCGTCATTAATTAAGTCCTAGAATTTTTTAGCAAATCTTTTCCTTGTTAAGTTGGATTTTCATTTAGAAATCATTCTATTAGGATTAGCTGTCAGAAAATAGTCAATGGACCACACTTAGAGAAATGGCACTTTGTTTTTCTGAATTGTTTGTGGCTCTATTGCTCATACTGAAACCTAAAAGTGCATTTAAAAAAAGTTACTTTGATGCTGATCCTACTAGCTTTAGTAGAAACGAAATCAAACAAAATGGATTTTTTTTTCCAGTAATGAATTCCTGCCCTTCATACTTTCTGTATATGCCTTGTGTTTTAATCCTAAAAGCTTGAGCTTTTTCAGTTTGACAGTTGCTTAAAATGTGGATAGCCCTGAAAGACCTACAGGCAAACATAATATACAAAAAGTATAACTAGGGAATATTTCTAGCACTGGAAAAATGCAACCACCTAGGAAGATAAATGAAAAACACTCTGGTTAATAGCTTAAGACAACACAGGAAGTGAGACTTACTAAAACCAAAAGTACATAGCAACATTGAAAAATGTGATATGTTATGATCAAAAAGTTTGGTTTCAAGTGGCACAGACTGTGCTGTAATAGGTTTGGCCAGGGCAGCTGACATCATTGTCTATGGCTCTCATGCCTTTTTCTTCATCTCAGATGTAGGATGACACCTCAACAACTGGACTAATACACTGACATGGTGTTACAGCACAAAGACTTTAGCTTACACAAATGCGACTCCTGGGTCATCAGTAGTATCTTTTTTTTTTGGTGTCAGGAAAGGATGTTCCAGGCATTTAATCCTGCTCACTACAGGGAATATTAATAAAGAGGTAACTGGTGCCTTTCTAGCAGATGATCTAAGAAATTGAAACTTTGACATTTAGTCTCCAGGCTAATGAAAACAGATGGGGTGATGTAGAACACAACCGAAAGGAGCAAAACTCAGTCTGAAGAATATGTGAGTGTCCCTGACTCTGTGTTCCCTCTGTTTCAAACACAGGTGGCTAAGTAAGCTGGGGATGGCTGTAGACCCTCAGGTACCAAACAGGAGGAATGAGGAAGGTATGCTCCTAACTGGTTTCAGTGTGTAACTGCATTGTGTTCTTCACAGTGTTTCTTTGGCCAAATTTTTGTCAGCTATTTTCTGTCTTTCGAACTGTCATCTTGGGTTTGTCTACTGTCTGAGCTCAGAGAAACCACATTGTCACAGTACTGGGTGATCACAGGAAAAGAAAAAATGGTGAGAAACTGTGAGTGAGAGACACTAGGTGATCTTGTGAGAGGTGTGTAACTACTTTCTGGCAGTTTGCTGGCTTGCTAAGCCTACCAAGTGTGAAGAGGAGCAGCTGTGCTGCTCGGGTTTTGAGCTGGTGAGTTACATGACAGGAGCTGTGCAGCAGCATGGCAGCTTGCATGGGAGCACCTTGTGCTCTGCAGACCCATCCCTACCATCCTCCAGTCCCGGGGGTTTCAACCAATGCTGGACATGAGGGGGTGGTACTGCTATTCTGGAGCCTATAATTTGTTTCAAAGCCAAGTCCGAGTTCATTATGGAATGAGAAACTTTAAAAGTTCTAAACAATTTATTTATTGTCTTAATTTGCACACCAACCTAATACAGCTCTTTGATGGGAAGATACCAGCGCTCAAATCACAAATCTGGGCAGAGGAGCTGGTTTAGAATGAGAAGTGCTTTGGGTAATATTACGTTACCGAACCAGGAATGATCTCTAAAGGTACAGGAACCTGAGGAATGCGTCATCACATATCTGATGACACATATGTGTCATCATCTGGGCTTTTAAATCTCCATTTTTAGAGTATTGGTACCCAGTGCCCTTTTTAGAGCTGCTGAGCTGGTGAAGGAGCTGTCATTATGAAAAAGAAACTGGTATTTGCAGTAGTATGAACACTTAGTTGATGCAGCCTGTTTTGTCTAAGCAATGAAGTGTTCCTCTCTGCATCCCGTCTGCTTTACCATAGAATTCAAGATTGTGGTTTATGTCCAGGCTTGGGACATGCAATTACATTATTGATTAATTTGATCTGGCTCCATTTATGCTCTACCATTAAAAGCAGCTTTGGGGTGGGCAAGCACAGATACTACTGATGCCTGGAGAATTCAGCAAGTCTCATCAGTTTCTTTTGTTCACATTTGTTCACATTTGTTTCTTGTCAGGAAACTTGTTAATTTTCACACCATCTAATTCCTGTAAGAAGCCTGTATCCTGTTTGAAGCCAACTTTATCAAACCACTAGAGGATAAAGGGCTATATTGAATATTAGGTTGTGTAGCAAGAATTCCAATATACTTGTACTCAGGGAGGAAGTGTGCAAATACGTTGCCCAAGAGTTTGATGGAAAATGGGAATGGCCAAAATTTTATACATTAAACCAATTTTTTTAAGCATCAAAAAAATGTAATACATTTTATTGGTTGAATCAAGAATTATGAAAATATTAGTCATTCCACCAATCTTAATCTAAAAATAAAGGTATATACCAAAAGGTATACAATAATCCTCTCAATAACCCGTGGAACAGATTATCTAATAACTTTGCAATAGCGTAACATAGCCAAGATTTCTTCAGCTTTTAAAGATAGTCACCCATTTCCCCCTCAGAAAAAAGCCTTCTGATTCTGCTGTCAAACACCTCCTTGTCTTTTCATGCATGTTTTATTCACAGGTAATCCAGCAGCTGCCTTCAGTGTGGGTGCAGCACCTACTGGTGCCTGGCTGGACAGAAACATTGCTAGGTTTCATTAAAACACTGTCCCTACCCACAGTCACTTCTCTTTCTGCTGATGACTTCTTCCTCTCTGTATCACGCACCAAAATTCTTCAGAAGTCTTGACTCTTCTTATGACATTTCTTCTGTATTCAGATACTTTTTGTGTATTTTTATGTCCCCTGCCCACCCACCAATTGCCTGCTTAGAGTATCAGAAACAGCTGTTGGTTCTTTTTCAGTTCTTCTGTGTGCCTAAAAGGGGACCTGTAGAAAGCATAAGCTTTTTACTGACTTACTCAAAAGGAACTAATAGAGTCTTAGTATTTGGTATAGGCCCCTTTGCAGCGAGTTTCAGTTCTTTATGCTTAGAAGTGCCAGCATATATTTCCAGTAAACAGGATAGCATCTATGCTATCAAAACCCTATGGTTCTGCAAACAGTGCAGGGGAAAAAAAAAGTACGTCTTCAAGTTTCGCTTTGTTAACATGTTAGAAAATTCTTTCTCATGCACAGAATTTTTCTCTCTTACAAGTTTATTCCCCTCACTCTGTGCTTATTAACACCCACCTTCCCCCCACATTGACATGCATAAAAATAAAGCACGTGGGTATTAAATGAGTTAATTTTAGGTGAAATCATCTCATCTCTGATGAGGAATCAGAGCTGGACTTAAGCAACCCCTGCTGTCTGGGGCAGAGCTGGACAGAGGCTCTTGGACAGCCCAGGCTGTGAGTGCATGTGGCCAGCAAAGGGCAGTGCTGGATCCCATGGACACAGCAGGGCAGCCTCTGTTCTTGGCACTCAAGCTGTCCTCCTCAGGCTCCAGCTTTGTCTTTGCAAAACTCTTATGTCCCCGGCTCAGTGGGGTGGAGGTCAGTGCTGCCTCCCTACACATGTGGTGCAGGGCAGGATGCGAGCACTTACTCCTGCAAAGGTTGCATTTGTGTTGGGAGATTTAGCAAAAGTGATCTGTGTGGCCTTTCAGTGCACAAAGAGGACCCGTAAGGAAGATGGGGGCAAACATTTTAGCAGGATGTGCTGGAGAAGGGTTAATTGTTTTACACAGAGAAAGGGCCAGTTTAGATTAGATATAAAGATGTAATTTTTTACAGTGAGGTTGGCAAAACATTGAAACAGGTGGCCCAGAGAAGTGACAGAAGCTCCATCCCTGGAAACATTCAAGGCCAGGCTGGACAAGGCTGCAAGCAGCTTGGTCTAGTTGAAGGTGGCCCTGCTTATTGCAGAGAAGTTGGACCACATGACCTTTTAAGGTCTCTCCCAAACCAAACTATTCTATGATTCTATGATCTTGTCCAATGTTTAGTACTACCAGGTCCTGAACCAGCAACATTCTGTTTTCCTTTATCTGTGTCTAATTCTACCAATGGTTACCACTTCATTTAATCCACCTTTAAACAAATCTTTGGAAAATGTTTTCACCTGCTGCGCACGTAGTTGAAAGAAATAACAGCATGACTACCTCTGCCACATGTCAAAAAGATATTGAGGCTCCTATGAGTTTGTTTTTGTTAGAAAAAAAGAAAAAAAAAGGAAAAAAAAGAAAGAGAGGGACAAGTAGGGTAGTCCTAGAGTACTGTGTTCACTTTTGGCATTACCTGTTCATATATACTGCCATGCTGTAGGGTGTGTCTGTACGGGATACCATGTGTGCCAAAAAACTCTCACAAGGCTGCTCTATAGTTTCCAAAGCATGATAGGAACAATCTATTTACTCCAAAATTGCAGCCAAACCCCCAAGGTCTGTTGCTAGCTCCAGGAAACCTTACTGGTTACAGGGATTAAGGGGTTGCCTCCACTACTTGCAAGAGCCTTTCAGCATTATCACCACTGGATTAGGTGACACTGACTTGTTAAAGTGTAGTCCTAAATCCAGAACATCCTACTTGGTGATCTTTCATTGCCACACTGCTGCAAAGAGCAATATGTTGATCTCACTCTTTATTTTTGCTCATTTTCCATGTCTACCTCAGAATGCTACAGTGAAAGCGAGCACGAGGATCCAGAAATAACAGACACGCCACCTCCACCCTACAGAGCCCAGACACCACCTCCTCCTTCGGTAAGTGCTCCAGTTATTACCTTGTTTCTGGTGCAAGCAGGTTGAAAAAAACTCTTCTGAGGTGGAGGACTCTAGGAATAGCCTAAAACCTTGTCTGGAAATGTCCACACTGTGTTCCTGTGCAACCTTCACGCACAGATTGCCTGCCCCATGGCAGAGCGCACAGCTGGCACATCCTGCACCACAGGGAGCTTTGCACTGTCAAAGATCAGCTCCTTCCTATTTATCTTGCTGGAGAAAGGAAGATGTTCTACCTCATACACAAACCATGTCTTTCCTTTACAAAACTTTTAACACAGATCTATAAGCTGTTTTTTTCATATTAATCTCTCTTTTTAAAAAAATCCATCCTGAAACCTCTCTCTTTTTGTGACCTTGGTAACATATCCAACAGCTTAGTATTTATTTATTTGAGTGAGCTGTTTTAAAGACTGCTGAATTTGAAGCTGCTTTTGTGGCAGTGAAGAGAGGTGAAGGGAAAGAGCCTTCTTCACACAGGGATAAAAATATGTTCTCTTTCCTCTACCTCTGAAAAATAGACTATGAAAAAAGAAAATAGGCATTCTTCCAAAATCTATGTAGCATATTGTCCCAGAATATTCCTTCCTGTCTCACTTCATTTAATAAATTAAAACAAGCACTATGAACCCTCATGAGTCTAATCAAATTGGCTTGCCTAATTATTATATTATCTACTTCTTGCCCTATTAATCTTGTTTCTATGTAAGTGTTTTTCCCAGTGATCTCATTGCTCTTACATGCGATTTAAATGAATTAAAAAAAAATATTTAAATTTTTTTAAGTAAAGAAAGAAAAGTTGTTAATTTTCTATGATAGGTAGCTTCACTAGAAGGTTTGGGGTGGGTTTTTTTCCCCTCTCTTTGCAGCCTTTAAAAGAAAAGTTTCATTTGTAATAGAAGTCAGGGAGAGCTCTTGCAAGCAGCAGAGGCAATCCCTTAATCCCTGTAACCAGTAAGTTTTCCTGGAGCTAGCAACAGGCATTGGGGGTTTGGCTGCAATTTTGGAGTAAACAGCTTGTTCATATCATGCTTTGAAAACTATAGAGCAACATTGTAAGAGTCTTTTGTCACCGCATTTTTAAAGTTTTTTTCCATTAAAATGGAAGGCCAAATTTACTTAATTCTCTGTTTAGAAATAAGTGATTTGGTTTGTGCTGGTAATAACGAATCCTGGTTCACTACCCCAAAGTAAGCACTGAGTGGTGTGCGGTAGTACACTTAGTACTAAATAATCTCGTGGCATCTCTCGGAAGGGAAGTGTCTGCTCTGTACTCCCTGCTGTGGTACAAGCTCCTCTGTGGCTACTCCCAGGAGCTGGGGTGGGCACAGCAGCAGCAGAGCAGGAAATATCTGGAATATACGGATGAACCAGAGGAACCTGTGCAACCACAGGCATTAATGAAAGAAGATGTCACAGACAGGGTTGCCTGTCTGGCAATCCCTAATTAGCTCACATAAAGCTGGGAATGGATGTCACCCACTTGCCCCCCCTCATTTTCAGTCAGATAAGTCAATCTTCACTTCCTCTCCTGACACATGTAGCATTTATCACTGGAACAACCCTCCTGGCACTCGGGGGTGTGAGGCGTTCACTGCTGTAGAGCGTGATTCTTTATTGCCTGCATTAACTGGAAGTTAAATGTGACTGAGGGGCTATAAATATCAGAGAAGAGAAGAACTCTGGCAGTATGTCTCCACAGTTATTCAGGGCCATGGATCAGTTAAGGAAGCATCTTGAATTTTTATACCTCAGTGGCTTGCCTTTAG
This sequence comes from Turdus rufiventris, assembly GCA_013186435.1. Taxonomy (NCBI): domain Eukaryota; kingdom Metazoa; phylum Chordata; class Aves; order Passeriformes; family Turdidae; genus Turdus; species Turdus rufiventris. Next base: position 5,518,807 of record PYHW01010133.1, on the reverse strand, counting down.
GAGGATGTAGATGTATTTTCCGTCTGCTCACCTCTGAGTGATGCCTGCGTTTTTCCAGATGATGAGTTTTAAACAGGTGCTGTTTTTAGTTTTCTGTTTTACTGGTTTCCTGCTGCTTGTTGGTCTGTTGCTGCAGAGGCGATTCCCGGTTGTCTCCTTCCCATATGAAGGGAAGCAGTCTTGAGTGCTGGCCCCCACGTTTTGGCAGGGGAGCATGTGGGAGGCAGGCAGTGGTGCATATGCTGAAGGATCCTGCTTTATCAAGCTTTCCCTTAAAGTGTATCTTCCCTTCAGCCTTTACCTTTGACAGCTGATTTCCCTTCTTCTTATCCCTTAAAATCCCTTCCCTTGTGGACAAAGGTTGGTGTCTCCTGAGCAAAAGTGTCATCTTTTCACCCCAGAACTGGCCACTGGAATAAACTCCACTTGCTGTGAGGCTGCCCCGTGTTTAGCTTGCTTGCATAGAGAATAGGAACAGCTCTGTTTGACTGCAAGTCAGAGTTCTCTTTTAAATACTGTATTTAATACCCCTTTCACTTCTGGACAAGTGCTGAAAAAAGAGAAACACTGGAATGATAGGGAAAGTGCAGCTTCTACTAAAAACTGAATTCTAGGTTTGGAGCCTGCAGTTGTCTCAGGGAGAGCTGGTTAAATGTGGCTCTCTCCGTGTTTATTTGTTGCAGAGTACTTGAACCAAGCTGTGAAGTCTCAAAAATGTGGTAGATTTGGGTTCATATTCTGTGAGTGCAGCACTTGGCCTACTTCAATTTTCTCAAACTGCTACTGGAAGTGACACTTAATCCTGTCAACCCAGCTCAGCGTCGAGAATGTCACAGGCATTGGCTGGTGTTAATTTCTTTTTATTATTTCAAGCAGAAAGGTCTCCAAGCTACTTGACATTAACTCCAAAACAAAAATTATTAGTCCGGAAACTAATAGAAACCCAGGTGTAGGCTCTGTTACATTTTAGAGCAGCAAACACTTTGCTGTACTTCTAGCACAAAGTTTGTACTTGCTGTTCTGTTCTCTGCTGACTCAAACTATTTTGAAATTTGCATAAGTAAATAATGAGTTATCATGAGGTTCCATATGTATGCATGGGTTTAGGTATGGTGGGG
>PYHW01010133.1:5489403-5510142 GCA_013186435.1 Turdus rufiventris | reverse complement strand
GCCTTATGGTCGTGAATTTACTGTAAATGGATGAATCTCCATAAGAAAAGCTACAGATTCAAATAAATGATAATTGATTATTTTTTCAACAGAATTTTTAAAATGAACTCTGCTAAGCAGCTGTGAGTATCTGGTGCAAGGGGACTAACATATGATATTTTTAACAATCTTTCTGACCACTCTTAGTGACATTATGAACATTGTCAGCATTAATTCTCTGCACCAATTACTGGGGAGATGTTAACTACTGGAGAGTGATACATGGAAGGGGAGTTTATCAGTTTTCTTTTTTGAAAGGAGACCATCATGCATCCATTTACTTTTTGGGAATATTTGAGCCTTTGTGATGCAGCTTGCTATATGCACAGTGACGAAGGATTCTAAACTGCCTGTGATGCAAAGAAACTGGAAGGTAAACAAGGAACAGCTGAGAATACAAACAGCTGTATGACTACGTGCACTGTATCCAGAAGCTGGCCTTGACCTCTCTGTGATGGCTAGATACACTCTCCAGCCAAGCTCCATCTTTTGAATTTCTTCTGCCAGCCACTGGAAGAAAAAGTATATGACTCTGATGCACCACCATTACGATCAAAAACTGTAACAGCTAAAGAAATCCACAGCAACTGAGAGGTTATACATGAAAATAGGAATGTGTGTTTCTATTTATTTAGGGAATAAGTTTATTTTAGCAGTAAGATCATTCTTCCTTGCATTTTCTGAGGGTTTCATGATCATATGAAATTAACTCATCTTGGAAAGGCATTCTTACTTCATAACTTCTTGTTCATTTTACCTTAGTTCATGGTAGCTGTGGAAAATCTGGTGTGTGCTGATATTTTCAAACCTGGACAGCTTTTCAAATACATCTTGGATTTTATGTGGGTTGGTTTTGTGGGAAGGAGTTGGTTAAATAGGAGCTGGATTCATTCAATTCCTTCTGTTCTCGCTACTGACATCCTCTTCCTCTCTGGAGTCTGCCTGTGCCAGTAATAGCCAGAACAGATCCTCTGGTGTGCTCTGGCCCCTTTGTTCCTTCTGCAAAAGTTACAGAAAATAGCTAGATCATGGCTGAAACTAGCTGAGAAAATGTGCCTATGGTGAGAACAACTGTGTACAGAAACAACTTGAAAAATCGTTTTGTTTCTCATCAAAAGAAAAGCTGTAGAAATTCCAGTGATAACTATGGTGCTATGGTTTTCTGAACCCTCTGAAAAAGAGATACTCACTTATGTTGTTTCCAGTTTAGTCAGTTTATTAAAATTCCACCCCTCACTGTTGAGTCTACTATACAGTCAGGCAATAGCATCTAATTGTGGTAACAAGTTTTCCTATTATTTTCTTCCAATCTTTCCTCCCTTCGTTCTGCATTAGCCAGCGAGGAGTTTGCCTGAGTTACGCTCAGCTAATTGAATTTTTTCTATATTTTCTATTCCATAATTATGTGGGAAATGTGATTTCCCTGTGGTGACTTCATATTCCTATTGAAAAGTCCACTACCACTATGGAGAAGGGCTAGGGGCTGGATAGGTAGGTAAGGGTAAAAAATCACTTACGACTTTTTTTCCTCTGCTCTTCCCAGATTTGTGTGTATATGTTCTCTCCTGACACCACCAAAAATTTAGAATATAGTCAACAGGGATGCTGGTAAAACTACAAGAAGCTCATAAAAGTAGCAAGAACAGGAGGAAGAAGCAGAGTTTTTTCTCCTTGTGATTAATACACAACTGGGTGTCTGTGAGATCTCAGCTGCGGAATGGGAGAACAAATATTTGCATTTCAGATAAATTTAGTCAGATATATTTTGCTGGAGGTTTCCAGTGCAAAATGCTCTTTCTGCCAAATATTTCCAATTTCTTCATCTTTACACTGGGAAACAATCAACTTTCACAGCTGCTTTTTGAAAGTTCTGGATAATTTTACTTATGTAGCTGAGATTTCAGACAGGCTCCTGTACTGATGCTCCAAGATGGGGAGTCTCAATAACTTAATGTCTCCAACCTGTGGCAAGTTGGCTGACAGGAGAGCAGAAGCTGAAAATTGAGGAGGTGAAGAATAGGCATGTTGAACCTCTGGGAGATTATTCTGTCTGTGATACCTCCTGTTAGAGAGAAATTCCAGATAAATGGCATCAAGCCTCAGAATTGTGTTTTAGTTCCACTAAATCAGATTTTTTCAGTTCCTCCATTACCTCTCCCCCTTTCAGATTTACAGCATCAATCTAGTGCATTCAGTGGCAGCTTCAAGCCGGCAAAACATGGGCTTTTTCTTTCTGAGCTTGGCACAGGGGTACTCAGTACACTGAAGGTAAAATTCCAGGTAGGTAACAGATAGTCTGGCCTCAGTTTATAGAGGTTTTTTGGCAGACACATCCTTCTATATGCTGACAGACAGCAACAGCATTCTACACAAACACACAACATTAGGATACTCTTTAGTTTTTTGACTGTAGTTGAAATTAATCAGAGATGGAGACAAAAGTTCTATGTAACTCTTACTGGCTCTACACAACGCATAAGTTCCAGTCACTCTTGTTCTCCAGCAGTTTGCTGGAATTCCATTTAGTTGCTTTACTGTCACTTCCTTTACTCATCTGATATGAAGAATCTGACACGTTCCTTTCCCTTTGAAATTGCCAGACCTTGATTAATGCCTTGGAGGATGAGAATGGTGGAAGAATAAGAAATAGGAAAGGAGTTTCAAAGTCTGCAGGAGCTGAGTACACTTTGCTGTGGGCAAGTGCATCATCTGGGAGCCTTCTCCTGGGCTTTTCTGAGTTTGGCTCCATCGTTTTCTGTGCTGAGTGTTACTGTGCTCCTCACAGTTTCTCACAAGTGCATGGAAGATATCAGAATATTTAGCATGGAAGAAGAGTGCTCAGTGAGGGTGTTGTCTCAGGCTTGCTGCTTTGTAACCCTTAAAGGATACTGAAGAAAGTAATGAGTTAGCCTCAAAAGGTGTCCACAGCAGGGACCTTAAGTCCCCTGTGGGTTGACTTTATCTAAAAGTTGCTGAATGGGATTGAAGCAACTTTTTTTTTTTTTTCTTCTTACACAGTCTTTCTTGGATAACTGATAAAAACCAATTTATCTCTCAGAGTGTTACTGTGCATAGTCCTGATGGGTGACGTCTACAGCAGAGTTGAGCCAGTCCTGTGAGAAGCTGGCTAATGAAAATAACAGCTGCTTCATCCCAAGAAAGAAGGCAGGAAACTAGTCATTACGAGCCTCATGGCATGTGCCAACAGCTTTCAGGAAATACTAATGCCGTGTATTATGCCTTACACTTCCATTTTTTTTTCTGTTTCCTGCAGCTTGTTAAATATACAACAGTTCTCCTTTTCCTCCCCCAGCAATGTACCAATGTTGGAAGCTATATTTAGTTTTTGTCAAGTTATGGTAGGCTTTTTATAATCACACAGTAGGGAAGAATAGGACAGAAACACAGTGAAGGCAAATATTTGCAGCATATCATAAACCTTTCTTGTAACCTAAATATTTAGAAAGAACAGAGATGTAGGAGGGTGCTGTTCTTTATAAAACATGGAAAAGATAAGAAGCAGCCTCCTTAGCATGCTGACATATTGCAGAAGTCTTTGCAGCAGCATGAGTGAATATGTTTGGAATATATTTGCTGACTGCAGATGATTTAGAAAAGTAAATGTTTAACTGTAAGGGAGAAAGTGCCCAGCCAGTTCAATGGAATAGGAAAGACTGCAACTGAGAAGAACCAACACCACTAGCCCTAGTGATAAAAGAACAAGCAGTATCCAAAGTGCATCTTGAGGGATTCATTAGCACCGTGAAAACAGCAATAGCTGAGATTTTCCTTTAGAGATCACTGAGGCTGTGTGGACTGAAGGACAAGGAGCGAGTCTGCTGCTAAAAATGGCCTTCTGCTAAAATATCCCTACATATGCCTGGCACATTTTTAATTCCTGTCTGTTCATTTTAAAGTTGTTTTATTCTGAGAAGCCTTTGCTTCAATTTTCATCTTATTTTATGCTATTCTCAGCTGTTTACTCACTTTTCCTTTTGTGTACTCTGTATCTTGGAAGATGGTCCTGCAGCATGGGAGCCATCAGAATAATTAAGGTGGGGATAATCAAGGCTTTGTTGTGAGGCATTACAAGCAAATTCTCTGCTGCAATCTGTGAAACTCAGAGACAAGACACTGGATGCCCCAAGGGTTCCTCCTTTAATCTGTTTTCTAGGGACCTTCTCTTGGGGCCCCTAAAATGTTTCTGTATTTCTTTTAATTGCTCATTTTTTTTCAAGCTCTGTTTTCAATAATTGCCAAAACCTGGTAATGGATCAGCACACCAAAGAGAATTTGCCCTGTGACTTGCCAGGTAGAAGTATAATTCACCGTGTGTAGCATGCAGGGAGGGAGGGGTGAATGGGTGTAGATGCTATCAGAGTTGTTTCATTCAAACATGGAGCTACTGACAGTTCAAAGTCTGTGGTATATTCAGAGCATTAGAGCAGCACTCTATTAGTGGAGGGACAGGCTCACATCTGTTTGGAACATTACCTGATTCTTAACAACATGTGAGTTTGGAAGTTTTTCTTTCTCATAGGCGTTATTACCCTAGAAATTACCCTAATTGCCCTTAGTTTTAACTCTAATACCATTCTTTTTGGAGTTGGTTCAGAGCTCTCCTGATGGCTGAGAATAACTTTTCTGTTATCTGCTGCCCCATTCACGTTCTCACACATAATAAAAGAATTTATTCTTTTCTTTGCAGACCAGGAAAAATGTGATGATGATGATGAGATGGAGCGACTTTACAAGTCATTGGAGCAAGCAAGCCTGTCTCCCATTGGTGATCGTCGACTGTCAACTAAGAAGGAGCTTAGGAAGTCATTTATCAAGCGCAGCAAAAACCCCTCCATTAATGAGAAACTCCACAAAATTCGAATGCTGAACAGTACATTAAAGGTGAGTTTGCAGATCTTGCCAAGGAAAACTTGAGAGTAAAAAACAGTTTGGCTGAAAAAGAAGCAGTATAGACTTCAGCCAAACTCTAATTACATATCTGCTGAAAGCCCCAGAGAATTTTGTTAAGTTTTTGAATTATTTTTTTCTGCTTCATTGTGAATACTGATCTGCATTGCGTTGTTCAGTTTGAACTGGAAGCAGAGGTAATAGCTCAGGAGGGACTCTTCTTGCAGAAATTCCAGCCCATTTGGAAAATTTAATAAAGAAAACTCTTAGTTAACTGGAAAACTTGCAAGCTCAGCTAAGCACACTAAACAGGGGAGCCTTAAAAAAGGAAGAGCAGACAAAGTACATTGATGATAAAGGACATGAAAATGACCCTGAGCCAAAAAAAGTTTTCCTTATGTGATTATCAGAGAATGTACAGGATGTGCCAAAGCTATTGTAAAGACCTCCTGTAACTAAAATATTTTTAATAGCAAAAGCATCCTGCTTTTATGTTGGAAATATATCACGAACTGGAGGGGTACAGGGGTTCAGGATATGTTACATGAAAGGGCTGGTAAATCTGTCTGGAATATGGGAATTTATGAAGCAGTTTACTTGCCAGCATCAAGTGTCACGGGATTTCAAAGCCTGCTTCTGAATGGTACTGAGGGAAACAAAAAGCTTAACCATAGCATTTATATTGTAAGGAAAAGAAAGAATAAATGCAAAGTTGGGGTTTCACTTGTTTCTTTTCATATGCATTAGAAGCAGGAATTGCGTATCTTGTTTCAAATGGATGTATTTGGCTTCAGGCACTGTAAGCTGGAGAAATCCATGTAAAATGGTTGGAGTTGATGGTCTTAGAGGTCTTTTCCAACCTTAGCAGATCTATGATTCTAAGAAATTATTATGCCAACACAATCATGGGTTTGAATATTAATTGTAGTGGGAGGCTTGGGTTTGACACCTCAGCCTGTATTGAAATTCCTGAAAAGTAAAATTGTAAAGGGAATTGGGAAGAGAGGCACTCTTCACAGCTCCATATGGGACCTGGTGAAGTCTCTCCTTAGTATCCTTGAAGAGTTTTCAGTGATGTGGCAGTGACTACAGAAGTATTCATTTGCATCAGCAATAAACTGAGTCCCCCACACAGCAGAAAGTTTAAAAAGTATGCCTATTTTATAGGATAGGAAACTATGTACAGAAACATTCTGCAAGGTTTTCCCTGACGGGAGCCTCACCAATAAATCTAAGTACCAATTTGTGCAAAATGGAGTTGTATTTTGTGGAACAATCACTTTCATTAGTATGGAGATGAAGGAAAGCTTTGATGTCAGACATGAGCAAGGAGGACAATGGTGCATTGATTTAGCATGGGAGTATTATATAAGTTGTGATTAACTTAGGCTTGTCTAACACTTTTATTTAATATGAAAAAATAAGTTTTGGAGTGTTCATAACATATAAAATGTGTTGATCCCTTTGGGTTTTGGTTTTTTTTTCTCTTCAAACTAAAAAACTGGAGTATTGACAAGACAAATAATAAAGCACAGACACTTCCTCAAAGACAAAAACAGAGCTCTGTACACAGCAGTATTTAAGTTAGCCTGTCTGAAAGTCAAGTGTCTACAGTGGGAACGTGTCATATTCTTTACATCAGTAGAATTACAAGCTTTTAAAGTCAATTTTCTTAATGTGTAATATAAGACATAAGATAATTGGAAATAATCTAATGGAAATTTAAAAATCAGGATTTTTTTGCTTCTGATCCATATGCACTCTGCTTTAATTAAAACCCTATTAGTTTGAGAAGTGATTTATGTAAGTCTCAATGCAATTTTAATTTTAGACTTTTGACTCCATGTATTTAACAACAGATTAATGTTGCTGCCACAATATCTCATTAACAAAACATGCTTAGAATACTTGGAAAGAGAGGGAAACTATGTGGGAATGCATCATAGTCTTAGTGAATGTGGGAAACAATTTTAGTGCTACAGGAGAAATTTCACGACATGGCTCTTTGCTGCCAAATTTGTCCAATAGAAACACTCCTCTCCCTTCCACCTCCCTATCTCCTCTCTTCTTCTTTTAAGCTAGCTGCACAAATCCCTGCATCAAAGCCAGAAGTCTTCTTAAAGGGGCTGGCACTGGGTCTTGAGGGTAGGATGTGTGTAAAATATAATTGAATGAGCTTTTGGGTTTAAAAAGCAGCTAAGACTTCACAGAGATTGGAGCAGTTGAAGATTCATTAGAGTGGTAGTGAGATAGAACTATTCCATCACTTTCACAGACTGGAGGATGGAGCCTGGCAAAAGTAGTCAAGTTTTGTTAGTGCATCATGGTGCCTTCATTAAGAAATTATACCTGCTAGCTGGGGCTCCTCTATTCTGTGGTCCATTGCATGGATAGGCAGTATGGGTTGGAAAAGCAAAATGGTTTATGCCACAATGTGTGAGGACATTAGAGAACATCAGTGTGTGAAAGGAGGGTGTAATGAAGACAGAGCCAGGCTATTTTCAGTGGTGCCCAGCAATAGGACCAGAAGTGATGGGTTCAAACTAAAACACAGAAGGTTTCCCTTGGATATCAAGAAACAATTTTTTTGCTGTGAGGGTGACCAAGCATAGGTTGTCCAGGGAAGCTGTTGAGTCTCTACCTTTGGAGATATTCAAGAGTTAATTCCAGACAGTCCTAGGCAGCCTGCAGTAGGTGGCTCTGTTTGAAGAAGGTTTTTGGACCAAATGACTTCCAGAGGTCCCTTCCAAGCTGAACCATTCTGTAGCTCTGTGACATACAGAGTCTCAGTGTCCCTGGATCAGTCACTGCTCACATCTTACAAATGAACCAGGGTGCTTGAAATATATGGTCTGAGCTGCTCTTGCCTAAAAGTAGATACCAGATTTATTAGCAGCAGCTGGTGATAGATGGCAACCACTTGTACTATAGCCACTCTATTGCCTATGCACAAATTATAGCCAAAGTTTTGTTCAGTCCAGCTCCCAGAGAAGAGATATTTATTGCATGGAATAAGTGTTTTTTGAGAAAGCTAGAACTGCTGTGAATTACAGAAATAAAGGCTGTTGTGTCTAGTTTCATGCAAGTACTGTCTTGTTGTGAGACAGCATAACAATGTGTAATTTTCACATGCATCTTCTCTCATCAAGTTTTGTTAAGAAGTTTATAAAAGAATCCACATGAAATCATAATTTGCCATTAACTGGGAAGAATTTTTGCTGTAGACATAACTTTGATGACCTATGCTCTGAAACTGGGAACAAGCTGTCAGGAGGGTGGGTAATTTGCCATCTCCTTGTGACATGAGTCTAATGTTCCTGGAGTGTTTTTGTTAGGGACAATCGTCTCAACATTTTCTGTGGAAATAACCACTTGTTCTCTTCCTAGTGTAAGGAACATGACCTGGCCACAATTAACCAGTTGCTAGAGGATCCAAATTTGACAGCGGTGAAGTACAGAGAGTGGAGGAGCACAAACATCATGCTGATCCAAGATATTTATCAACAGCAGGAGGCCCAGGACGTGTCCACAGGGAATAGTGAGGAGCAAGAGATGACTCCACAGCCAATCACTGAAAGTGCAATTTGATCAATGGCACATGGCAAGATTTTTCTTCATGGGTCTTCATGTATGAGCAATTTAAGCTGCTGTATCTTGAGGTTTGTTTTTCACAAGTGTGTTTCAAAAGGAAAACAACCCATTCTCCGAAGTTTTGAATGGTCTTGCACAACTCATTTATTCTCAAAAGGGCAACTTCCCAAACTTGCCCAAGTTCCCCAAAAAAGCATGCCTAAACACAGCGTGCATATGTAAGAAGACTATTTAAAAAAGCAGCAAAGAAACATTTGTCAGTTTCTGAAGAAGAAAATTAGAAGTGTCCATATCCTGGAGGACACAGAACTATGTAATATATACTGTATAAAGATGAAATCCTTGGAATTGCTTTAACCATACAACTTACCCTGAAATGAAGCTAAACTGATACCAACAGGATGTAGCCTACTCTATCTTTTTACCCTTTAAGGTAACCCAATGTATACATTTTCGTCTCTGCACCCATTTACTTTCACCACTCTACCAGTTTAAACTGCAAAAAATGGAAGAGTTGCATGAGTTCATACTGTAGACAGCTGCCAGGCATCCAGTTTGGGCTCTGCCTGATGTTTTATGAGTTTCAAATTTATTTATGGTCCAGACCAAGAAGGTACTGTCTTTCTACATGAAGAAGAGGTCTCAGTTTTTGCTAACATGTAATTTACTCTTCAGTGAGACAAGTTTCAACTTTTCCTATGGACTTGGCAGAATTCCTTGAAAGATTATGTTCTTCTTTCTTATTTTTGACAATTGGGAGTATATAAGGTACAAGTTCATCCCAGAGTCCAACTTGAGGAAGGTGATCATATTGACAAACCGGAAGCTAAATAACTAAACTCCTAATGTGGACCTGGAAGTTTAAAACAAAGCTGCAAATATTTTTGTAAATATACGTAATTTTATGGATTATATGAATGTGACTACGTACTGTATAGATGTTTTATTTATATATTTATATATGCTGAATTTCCTAATATAAATACACCCATGTGGACCAAGCCTAGCTGCAAGTGCTTACAGATTGACTTGAAATGCCTCTTTATTTTGTGTTCCCCCATTGTAGATCACAGTAATGGCTCTAGAGCTGAGACTACCCTGAGATATCTGCTGTGACTCTTTCTTGTGCTTTTCTAGCTTTGAGTTTTAGATGAAGAAAATCTGTATGACTTAGGGCCTTAAAAATTTTTGTAGAAAGTTTCAAGATTTCCGTTTGGGGAAAAAAATAAGAGGTTTTGCTGCAGGATTAGGATTTTTTGGCTTCATTGTCCTCAGTACAAGGTTTTGGGCTTTTGTCTTCCCCTCTTCTGCAGTGTAAGGAATTTTGCAAAGTGCTGAATTTTGAAAAGTAAGAATTAGTCCACCATTCCCAAATTAATGCCACTACAGGATCTGTGACAATCTGCACTTCTGTTGCTATTTCATAAAGATATTCTTTGCCATTAGTTTTCAATATGGTTTATATTTTAAAGAAAAATACTCTATAGAAATGCAGCTATATTCATCTGTCTTTATACGTTTTATGTTTTATCATAGCTTGATTGAGAAAACAAAAGATAATGATGTTAGTGGGAAACATATGAAATCTTTTCCACCTCTATAGTGATTGGTTTGTCTGTTGATGATATATTTATAATACTCAGAAGCTTTTCTTTTTAGATAGAGGCAAGGAAATAGATGAAAATTACTGAATAGGGAAGCAGACACAAAACCATGGATGGTTGAAAAGCTGTTCTTTTCAGGAAATCATCATATGAGTGGTGATATAATCACTTCACTAATTCTAACTAAAAGTTAAGCAAGCTTAATACCTGGTGCAATTTGGTTTGGAGTAATCAACTCCAAACTTTGCATCTTAAATATTGAGCCCATTTTTAGGTTGCTTTTTTGTTATGCTTTTTGGTGTTTTTTTTTTTTTTTTGTGTTTTTTTTTATAATTCTTCCGCCATTTCCGTTGAAATGCTGTCAATTCACTGAAAATTAGGAGTGTAGGGATTAATCTGCTTGGTCCATTTCATTTTTAACTACCTGGTGCTAAGTAATTGATAAATATTGGAGGTCAAATTGCATGTACAGTTTCTATCACACATGTGAGTTTCTTGCAAAACAAAGCATTTTCCTTCAAAAGCATCTTCACTTAGATGTTGAAAAGAAGCACATGCTTAAGTGGCCTGTGGAGGTGGGTCAGGCAAGTCAGTGCCTTGCAGTTCTGAGCAAAGTCTGAGTCAATCCCATTATCTGACGTAGATTTGCAGTATACAGAAAAAAGCCTATGTGGTCTGTACGTGCTGTGTTGTCTCTTTTCATACTGCACTGGTATAAGCATATAAAAAACAGCTTCCTCAAATCTAGAGACAAAGAAATGCCCTTGGACCCTACTCTACTCTGCCCTCAAACACAACTGTTGGTTCTGACAGATTACATAGCCCAAAATTGCTTTTAAATTACTGTCTTTCAGATGGTCAGTAGATACTTATTGTTGAACTATTGAGGTTTTGAAGACCTGCTGAGAGTGGGCTCTATCACCAGTTGGAAAAGAACAGAAAATTCTTGAATGGGGTTACTGTAATCCCAGCTATAAATTTAACGATTTTTTTTTTTGTTCAGAAAAACAAATGTGTGGGATTTATGCAAGTAATGTGCAGGAAGTCTAATTCCACTCTCTTCAGCTGCTATTTAGATTCAAAATAATGGAAAGCGTGGAAAATGCGAAGTGAAAATTGCGGTGAAACAGGATTAATTTTCTGGCATTGCTAATTACAGTGACAGTTTTTGCCTGGGTTTATCAGCAGCGTGAAAACCATAATCAGAGATAGAATTACGCACAAGCTGGCAGCTACGGCGGGGAGCCACCTCTACAGGAGAAATTTGGACAAGTCTGTGCTCTGCTCAGTGATGCTTGGAGTAACTGCTATTTCTTGGTCTGGATTTGGAAGACCCGCACTATTGACTCGTAGCATAGGGAGCTGTGCATCCCTGGTGTGTGAATGTCAAGAAGTCTTTAACCATCTGCCTCAAGAGACATGTTTTATATACTTTTTTGGGAGAAAGTATGTGTGTGTGGATATGTGCACACGCATGATTTTTCCTCTGTAAAGCAGTTGGTGCAGCAAGTCCAGCAATGGAGATTTTGGAATTCCTGGTAACAATATTTAATTTCAACTGTTTCTGTAGTTTTCTGGAAATCAAATCTCTCTGTTCTGGTGGTGTACATCTCATGAGATACCAGAATGAGGTGGGGTCACTTTTTCTTTCCTGTGATGGAAGAGATTTCATGTGGGGATTGTGAATAATTTTTATATCTAGCTCTGATCATTCAATCAATTCTAGGGTTTCACCTTGTTGTGGTTTTAAGCGCAGCTGGAGATGAAATACCATGCAGTTGCTTGCTCAGCCTCCCTCTCTTTTCTTTCCCCATCCCTGTGTAATGGGGAGCAGAATTGAAGTAAAACTTGTATGCTGTGACAAGAACAGTTTTATAATTTAAAATAAAGTAAAATACAGCAACAATAATGGTAAATCATAGTAATGATAATAAAAAGGAAAGAAACCCAAACAAGTGATGAGCCCACTGACCTGCCAGACCCCTCTTCCCAAACCCTTGTCAACCCTCACTTCCAGGTAGCTCTGTCTTGTTTGTGTACCTGGCATGATGTTCTGTGGTGTGGAATATCCCTTTGGTCAGTTTGAGTCACCTGTCCCAGCTATGCTCCCTGCGGTGTGGGTTTTTGTGTATTTCCTCACATGAGAATGAGACAAGGAAAAATGTCCTTGACTTAGTAAAAGCACATCTTATCAAAAACCCAAAACTTCAGTGTGTTATCAATACCATTCTCATTCTGAATCCAAAACACAGCACTGTAACAGCTACTGAAGAAGAAATTAACTTCACCCTAGCTGATACCAGGAATAAACAGGAATAAATAATGTGCTACTTCTCTTTTTTTGCAAATAGTTTGAATTTTGGAGGAATCCATCATATTGAGAGAAAAGGCTGGTTTGGGAAGTCAGGGAGGAAGGGAAAGAAAAAAACTTGGTGTTTGATTTAAAATGCTGTGGAATTTCAGAATTTAAAATTATTTTGAACTTGGAAAAATTATGTGTGTGTTATGTCTATTTGTGTGAGCCTGTAAGCTTACATGTTTATTACAGATTGAATACCAAAACCTGTGTTTTTAAACTTTTCATGTAGCAAAGGAGCCCATGTAAGCACACTTTTATGAGGGGAACTCCATGTACTGTGACTGGATTTTGGACTTTGGGCTTTTTTTCACTTTTTTTTGCCGCTCTAGTCATACAAAGTAACAAATTGTAACCAAGTGAGGGCCTGAGTTCACTTCATTTATATGAGACATGTCTTTCTGCTAACAGGAAACCAAAGTGGTTTTCTTACAGTAGTAGAGCCAAAGTGGAATTTCCTGTTTTGTGTGGGGCATTTCAAAGCAGCAGACATTTTAAGATGTCAGTGAGCATTTCCGTGATGTTTGGAGATTTATCCCATTTTGGCTTGCTTCAAGCCGCAACATTATTGCATTTTTTTAAAACTGCCTTCATTCTGAACTGAAACAAAATTTGAGGTGGGAAAAGGAAAATAGAACAGAAAAATCTTGCATCTAAGATCATGCTGAAATTCACATCTCTGCATAGTGTAGTAGGAGCTGAGCTTGCCAAAAGCTAAGCATTTCAGCACTGAAAAATGATTGTAAGGTGTTGAAAAGAGTACTACATTCCTTGAAATTTGCTATGGGAGAAGTTCCAAGACCTGTCTGCTCTGGAAAATTTAATATTTTCCTAATTTATTTCCTCTGGATAAAAATCCAAAGGGAATAGTTTATAAGATGGCAGCAAGTTAAAGAAGAAATGTGCATGTAATTCATTGATAGCTCAACAGCCTTGATGTATGATCTGGAAATGGTTGACTTTAGATTACTCAGCCTGTAACACAGAAAATCCATTTCTTTGGGAAAGTGTTGTAGCTACCAGTGTCTGAAGCTGATTCACCCCATCTGGTGATGGGGTCCATTTTGAAGATGTAGGTGAATGACCTTTCTATAGGGCAAATAGTTTGTATCATCATACAATAGTTTAGGAACCACTCTCTTTGTCCTAGATGCCTTAGGACCTGCCCATATTATTCTGACTCTTGAAGTTGCTTAGGACAGTTTTATCTTCTACCAAGTAAAAATAAAAAAGAGGATATGAAAACACATCTCCTACTCCCACATGAATAAAAACTAGCTCTAGTCTAGCAGAGATTAATGCAAGTCACATTATTTATGAGTGTTTAGCAAAATAACTCACCTGGTGAAAATCCAATTGTGCGTTCAAATAGCAGTACTCTTGTACTTTCAACTTTCAGTGCTGAGGTCTGGCCCAAAGGAAGAATGGGTGTGTCTGTCCCACTGTGTTCTGTGTAGAGAGGAAAGGTCAGGCACACAGGAATATTTCCCCTGGACTATCTATATTTCCAAGGACTTCTGTTAAGCAGTGGCAGAGCCTGCAGCACCATGAAAGTACATGGAATCCAAATTTGGTATTTTATCTGCTGAGTCTTTTTTTTTTTCTTTATTGGTTTAAAACTCACAGCACAATGTTGGCGTTCAGCGCTGCCTTTTTACTGCTTGTTGCCTACACGTGTGAATTGATTTTCATGGAATGATACACACATCTTGCAGAAAGAGGGCCTTATGTTTGCACTTGTCAATTAAACACTGAAATGAGAGAATATTTTGCTCAGCCTTTTAAATTTTTTTTTTAATTTTCACTTCAGTTTTTTCAGTTTATTGCTATAAAATAAAATAAAATTTAGCTGGTTCTTTAAACAAGCAGTTTCCCTGTGGGACTAATATTATTATTAAGTTGTATAATCTGGAACCAGGAAGAGTCAATGAACGGTTTGACTGAGGAATACCCTCTACTAGTTCACAAAGTGATATTTAAAACTGCTTTTAAATTTAATGAGTTATTTTAGGCACCCTTTAGGAAGATTAGTCTCTTCTGACAGGTATGGAATATTACTAGGGTTTTTTTAAGGTCACAGAGTAGCCTGTTTCAACTAAAAAAGATAGATATTTTTGTCAAAAGTATTTCAGTTTAGCTGGATAGGCTAGCCAGGTAGCATTTTGGTGAAGATGTGTTTCCTAGGAAATGAGCTTGTCCTAAGGGCTCAGCTGAAAAAAGAATATCCCTGTCTTTGTCATCTCTCTTTCCCCAGCCTCCTACATGCTCCCACTGCTTGCCTTGGGCTAATCAGATAATCATTTGGAACCTCTGTCTGCTCAGCCAAGTCAGGCAGCAGGGAACAGACACAGCAAGCTGGATACTCATCGGCAGTGATGATAACTAAAATTGCCTTATGGAGAGGTTCAGTGCCCCTCAGAAGGGATGCAGCTGGATTCTGTAGGCAGAAGCAGAAGGAAGAAGAACTGCGTAAGTGGGAGGGAATAGGGAGACAGTTTCCTTTCAGAAGTAGAGCATTAGCTTGGCTCAGTTTCTTACGAAGTTATACTTTTGCTTCCACCAAGCAATGATTTCTCTTTTTTCCCCTGCTAGACAGAGAGTCATGAAGACAACCTGAGCAAACAGTTTTCATGTGATCTTAGCCTGTGCTCTTGCTTTCAGTGCCTAATGCACAGCCAAACATTTGGTTTCTGGGCCTGAAAACAAGACTCTACAAAAAAGCAACCAATGATATCTTTCTTTAGGATCCTTCCTGGCATGTTTGCTGTGGGAATGCTGACAGGAAAGGCAGTGGGACACCATATGTCTACCCTTATACCTGCTGTAACACCTCACCTCACCTCACCAGCTTAGCCTGCCTCTTGTTTGGCTCTTGCTTTTGCTTTACACCCTCTTGTGGTGGTACAGAACATAAGCTGTTCCAATGTTTTATAAAGGTATCATTGAATTGCTCGTTATTATTTGGACATTTGTCTTTTGTCTGCTGAAAAAAACCTGTTGGGCTTTATTGGGCTTGCTTTGTGAGAGCTTGGGACGAGCATCATCGCTGGAAACACAGAGGGCAAAGGTGTGGTCCCTGGCATCTGACACTATTTCATCACTGCTTCTTTGGAATGGCTCAGTCATCACTCTTATTATTATCGTGGCTTTTTCTTATTGCTGTAAGAAGGTGCCTACTGCCAGTGAGAAAGTTCCTGTGTTATCTTCCTGTTCTCAGAAATGACCTCGTTGTCACTAGGTGCTGTTTCAAATTGTCTAACAGAAGCCTTGGCAGTACATGGGATGCTGTGTACAGTGACAAACTGCTCTGTTATTTTGATGGGGAAACCGTATCTTTCCCCTTTCCACTTCTTGGCAAAGTGCTTTCAGTCTTGGGCAGACAAACAAGTTCTTGTACTGCTGGTGGGAAAACAGCTTCTGCAAACGGACCTCAGCAAGTTCCTGAAGGAGAAAACTGATCCCTCAGCACAGCCTGCTGGCTGCTGGCAGCACAAGCAAGGGAGGAAATCACAGGTTTGTATGTAAGAGGGGAAACAAAAATCAGGGAGTTTGCTGCAGGATCATGATTTTTTGGCTTCATTATCCTCAGTACTGCTTTGGGTTTTTGTCTTCCTCTCGTCTGCATGTGTACAAGTTCGTGATGGTCTCAGCCCACATTTGAGGAAGTTTTGTAGGGAGGTGACATCATTTACTGCAAGTGTGAAAATGGAGATGCTGTCTGGGACACAGACCCTCTCCAGACCTGAAACAGAAACAGTAAAATGAAACCCAGGTCAGTCTAGAGATAAAGATGCTCTGTGAGCACCTGAGCAGCAGACACAAAGAAAAAAGAGCTGTTAAATTAGGAGGTGTGGGAAAGGGGTAATTATTGTACGATGAAAAATAGGTGGCATGAGTTTAGTGGAATACTCCATTTGGCCATACAATGGATGGGGAGGATTTTTAGTGTGTGGTTATTTCATATCCATGTGTCTCATCCAGCTATTTATGAAAGCTGTTTTGCAGAGCACTCTAAAAGTTGAGGGTTCAGATGTCAAAGATTATTTTGTGGAAAATGCACTTAAGGACCATGGTGTGTTTCTGTCCCCTGTGAAATGTTCTGTGCATGCCTAGTGAAACCCCACAGCCACTATCATGGTTTGTCACAAGAAAATAGCTGAAAAGTCAGAGGCATTTCCAATGCCCTCAGCCCTTGCAATGGCAGCCATGTCCAGGTAATTGACAGGCCTGCCTGTGCTCTTGCAGTCCTGTTACTGAAGTAGAATCTTTGTTTCTAAGGTGTATTTTCCTAAATATTATTTTTTACAGACAGTAAATTCAGTTCACCTTGCTTAGCACTTAAGTTCATATGTTACAGCAGCTATGAAGATGACTCTGATAGTGGTGTCATTTGCTGTGAAATTTGGAAATTTTGCTCTGCAAATGTCAGGAGGAGCTCCAAATCAGACTTCATACTGTTGTAAAACACACATTTCAACTTCCCAGACAGTTGTGATATTTCATCATGAGCATAATTTTTTTTCTGTGAAACAATTTATTCTGTTCATCTTGCTGCTGATGACATGAGGCAATTCAGGCGCCTGTGTTGTTTCTGAAATGTGTTTTCTAACACAAGAAAAATAATGACTTATAGTGCTGGTACTATTTCGAAGAAGCAGATCAGAGCTTCAGGACTGAGGCAGCAAACAAAGCTCAGAACTTTGGACAGTGACACAAGTGGCATCTTCAAAAGATGGTGTGGGAATTTCACTAATTAAAGAGAGAAAGGAAGCCTATCCCATATGAAATCAGAGAAATGATGAAGGCAGAGTTTGTGTGACAGTGCTGTTCATAGAGAAAATCAGTGTGTGAAGTAAACCCTGGGAATAAAGTTCAGCTGCAGGAAGGGATGGACTGGTTTAGCAGCATGGCTGCTCTGGAGGATTGTAGGGTGACCTGGTTGGGCCACAGCCCAGGCAGGACTGGACAGCACATCATCTGACATTTGGAACTAGCTTAATGACAAGAGGATCCCATGGAGAGAAAAAACAGGATGCAAAACTGCCTTAGTTCCCAAGTTCCATTTGTTTCATCGACACCAGCTGGCAAGGTGAGCAGAGCATCCAGACATAGTAAACCACATCTTAGAGTCAAGACAGGATGGGAAGGTGACACGAGGGAAACCATAGTAGGTTCAGTTCCCAAAGACATGTTTGTAGGTAAGAGGCAGTGCAATAGGTCAGCACCCTGGGCCTGAGCTTTGGAGTGTGGCCTGAACCATGATACCACTTTTGGCAATGCTCACAATTCAGTTTCTCCAGCCTTCAGTCTTCCAATGATTTTATTTCTTTGGAAGATATGAAATCCTACTGTGTGGGTTTGCACCTTCTCTGATATACTCTCTACCTCCTGGAAAGGAAGCAGTGATAAATTCTGTTTATAGTTCAAGGGAAGCTACAGAGGCACTGCACAACTTCCTAGAAAGATGTATCTATCTCTGGGATTTTATCAGCAGTCTCCCAGAGTTTCACAGTATAATGACTTTGGATGAGGATCTCTGCCACAATTTCGTACTCCTACTTTGTCAAAATTTACCATAAAGATCAGAAAAAAAACTACACACAAACCTCTATTCAGTTCATAATGCAGCATCCAATTAATTCCATTGCACCAAATTCACCTTTGGCATCAGCTGAAGGAAGAGATACAGTTTTTTCTTTGATTCAGTGTAAGTTTTGGAATAATTTCTAGCTGCAGTATCATGCTAAATTCCTAAGTGCTACATTAGTGAGGAATATAAAAGCAATACAGATCAAGATGAAAGAGAGCCATTTATTCTGTATTGCTCCAATTAACCCCTTCTAATCCAGCAACCTTTTCTGGCGGACACATGAATTTGCACATACCCACAAATTCACAAGTAGAGGTGCTGATGTTAGTTACAACAAAACGCCTTGAGCTTGAAGAAAGCCTGTACACTACTGAACACTCATAATACCTTATTTCTTCATAACACTTTTTTATATAACATTTTATTTTGCTATTCTTTTCATCATAAACTTAAAGAAATAATACTCCTTCTAACACTGTCATTGATATCTCTGCCAAAAGCCCAGCAGCAGCCAACAAATACATTATTATAAACTATGCACTTAAAAGGAAGAATCACTACCAAAGAATAGGACAAGAAAGAGGATTGCTGCTGTGTTGGAGAAGAGGCAGCAGTAGTTCCACTGAACTTACACCAGACAGAAGGTAAAATAGCAGCTACAGTGCAGAGGCAGTAATGTTAAAGGGAAAGGAGTGGAGGAGTGGAAAGGGAAAACCTTAGTAAGACAGCCTATGGAGGTAATCACCTGTGTGACATTTTAATTTTGCTCCGTTTTACTCCGTTATAGGTAATACTGATTTCACTGAATTTTCCTGAACAATAAATTTACTTATGCTGTTTGCTTTCTTCTTTCTACTCACTTCTAGACTGTATTTTATTATTGATGTATGTTAGTTTAGGGCCTGGAAGAGATTTGCTGAAGTTTTGTCATTGTTACCTAAAATCTACTGCAGCTGGTCACCTGTATTATTATTTTTAAACCAAAACATGTGAAGATTTCTTTAGATGGTGTTTTGCTCATCCCTCAGAGGCAAATTCCCCAATTCAGAGATTTGAAAGCCAAACCCAAATGCTACAACCTTGATCAGACTTTCTACACAAGCATTCTACTGGTCTTTTACCAAGTCCAAGTGATCCCAATGCATGATGTTTTGCTTTAAGAAAAGTGTGGAGGGAGGGTATTCTTACTTCAATAAGTTGAAATCCCATTATACCTTCATGATGCTTCTGTCTAAAATGTCTCTAGTACATATGTATACAGGCGAGCCACCTGAATTTGCCATTGCTTCACTTCCTACTGATTACAATTCTTTTTCTGACTGTTTAAAGACCCTCTGCTATTAAAGGGACTAAAATTTCCAACTGGTGAAGGGTCTGGAGCACAGGTCTTAGGAGAAGTGCCTGAGGCAGTTGTGGGTGTTTAGCCTGAAGAAAAGGAGGCTCAGAGGAGACCTTATTGCTCTCTACAACAGGAGGTTGTGGCAAGGTCAGGGTTGGACTCTTCTCCCAGGTAACAAATGGTGGGATGAGAGGAAATGGACTCAAGTTGTATTAGGAGAGGTTTAGATTGTGTATTAGGAAAACTTGTTCCATTCATGCTTGTCAAGCACTGGAAAAGGCTGTCCAGGAAAGTGGCTGAGTTCTGATCTCTGGAGGTATTTAAAAGATGTGTAGATACAGCCCTTGGGGATGTGATTTAGTGGCGGGCTTGGGACTGCTGAGTTAATGGTTGGACTTGATGGTCTTAGAGCTCTTTTCCCAGCTAAATGATTCTGTGATTCTACTTCAGCTTGACCAATATGCAGAAGTACAAGTATTGTGTACAGTTACATGTCTAATTCCACTGCTACTTCTGCTTTCACACCATTAACACAGGGTTTCTCTGCCACACCTAGTGCATGGTTTTCTTGGGAGAAAAGAAAAGTTTTCTTACAATTATCCCATATTCAACTTCCTAATTACAGAGATGATGATGGCAGTATAAAAGGCAATATAAATTCTCTATCAAACGCTTTAAAAAAATTAATCTTCTGTTGCTCTGTAATGAGCTGCATTAAGCCAGAGACCATCAGCACAGAGGGAGGTTATAGTTATTAGCAACACCAATGGGAGGCCTCCCATTCAGAGTTCATCCGGTGATGAGATTCATCATCTCCATTACCAAGAATTAATGTAAATGCATGAAATTTTGACCCATCATAAGTGGATACTATGATACGGTCTGATCCTCTCTTGAAAATAAAAGTCTCATAAATGTTGTATAATAACTTCTGTGTTAGTCAGTGTAATGATGCTACCATTTTCTGGTTCTATTCTAATTGCATTATGATACATGGAAGCAATCTTGATTTGTAAATCTTTGAGTAAGACATTTTGTCTGCCTTCATCATCAGACCCCTTATCACATTTGGATCTTCCAGGTTGCATTTATCCCTCTGACTCAATGTACAGTTCTTCTGATCCTGCCTACTGACAGCATTACAAGGGAAAAATAAAATAGATATTTACAGAAAGAGACTGTGAGAGTAAATTGATGGGCAGAAACAATGTGATGCATCATTTACAGTGAACAGTGTATGCTTGGAGCCTGCCAGTTCCCTGTTCCTTTTGTCTTCGCTTCTCTGGAACATCAGATGCAAGAAAATATCCCA
>PYHW01010133.1:5465531-5476077 GCA_013186435.1 Turdus rufiventris | reverse complement strand
TAGAATAGAATAGAATAGAATAGAATAGAATAGAATAGAAGTTTCTTCACTGGGCATGGATCCTATCCCACTTAAATGCTACACATGTTTCAGTTTCCCACCTAAATGCTACATAGTTTTCAGTTTCATTGTCAGTTTGAGTTAAAAGTTCTTGGACTTACTTTGCTTAATAGCCTCTGTAGACCAATGGTAAAGGGTTTTGCTTGATGTATGCTGTTTTTTTTGTACTTCTAAGCATGCTGTTCTTACAATGAATAGAAGCAGAGCTCTCATGGTGATAGAAAGTATTTACCTCCACAACTGCCTAATCAACAAAAGCCTATTGAAATTTACAATATTCTTTTCAGTGAACTCTATGGGATTTGGGCGTTTCTCTGTACAAAATATTTAAAGATTTTATAAGGGGCTTATTTCTGCAAGGTACATTTTGTAAAACATGTATTTTTCTAAATAAGTAGATTATCAGTGTTCCCAGGATTTGTTCCCATGAACAAATAAATACCAAAGCAATTGATTAAATGTAATTTTAACAGCATGAAAAGTAACAGTCGATCAAAATGGAGCTTTTCAAAGTCTTGATCTTAGCTGTTACTACACCTTTTGCTAAGGTATCAGTCTACCTATTTGAACAAGCAGAACAAACATTTCCATTATTCAGATGTTGATGTATATGTGACAAGATTTCTACAGTTGAGAGGGATTTGGTAATACCAAAATTTATAATGCAATACCAAAATTTATAAATGCAATCTTTTAAGATACTGCTTTCACATTTTTATTCAAACTCACTGGAGAATCTAAAAATTAAGAGATGTGTAGAGAAAAAATATCTTACCTGCAAACTCATGAAAATCTGAATACTGATATTTAGATTACATTGAAATTTCAGCATCTAAAACATCAAGTGTATTAAATTTTGCATGACAATGATCAAGGCTGCAAGTGAAGACAGAAGTTGGTTTTGAGTGGCCTTTTATTTCACAACTCTGCAATGAAAAGACTAATAGAATGTGATGATTCAGGGGCTTTTTGTGAATATTTAGTGCAATACCGCTCGATATACACCCAAATTAATTACGCTTATTATAATACTGGCACCTAGTAGTATACCCCTTCTAACTGCCCAATGCAGTTTTTCTACCATAAAATATAAATGAGGAGGAAAGCAGAAACAGTCTTTTCCACTTAGGAAATAAGCTGGTCAATGGCAGACTGGTAATAATTACTTTCAGCAACACAGAGGCATGCAAGGTTTTGCCTACAGAATGCTAAACTGGAGACAAAGACTACTTCAAGATCTATGTTTAAGTTCAGTGCAAAATACATGAAAAACTGGACAAAATCACTGGAGATTCACTGCACAAAGCAGTCACTCAAAAATGGTTTGGCTGCTGAAAGAAACAACAGCCAACAGTTAGGTCTTGCATACAGACAACCTGACATAAACTCTTCTTGATTCTGCATATTAGGTTAGCGTTTCAAATTCATGTTCTTCTTGCATAAATGACTTGTTAAACAAATGAAGAATCATTATGTGCATACATTAGATTAGTTGAGGTCGCCTTGGGTGGGAAGTTTAAAAAAAGGTGAAGTATGCCTGGTTGAATCAGTTTAAATTGAATTTTTTCCCCCATGATTGTCCTGGCAAACCTTGTATATGCAACTCAAGAGCAGCAGGAAAAAGGGATTTTTTGGCATGTTTTTTTTGAGATAGCAGGTACTTTCAATTTTTCTTGAGCCTTTAAGACTTTTAACAAAGGTATGACATTTTCAAGGTAGTCTGTAAAAACCCTCAAAAATTTTCTGTCTGCCAATCCAGTTTTAATATTTGACAATGAAATTAAGTCTCTAAAGCCACATTTTGGAAAGTACATTTGAGCTAAAGGATCACAAATGATGGACTTCACTGATGTCCATCTATTTTATTATCCTTTTCTTTTCTTCTCATGGTAATGGGTCTCTATAGAGTGAAAGACCCATACTGTATCTCAGCCACAGCTGCTACATGTGCTGTGACAGGCTGTAACTTATTAAAAAGTTTTGAAGTCATATATATTTTGGATAGGTCTAACCTTTCTGTCTGCAAGCACATGATTTAATCAGCCTTAAAACTTAAATCTCTGATTTTTCTATTCATGGATTCTTCTGAATGCTTATTCCTTAAGTCATTACATTTAATGTCTGGTTACAAGCACCATAAATTTGTGCACAACCTTGATAGGTTATTAGGCAGTAAGGCCGCCCAGATTAGAGGTGCCATCTTGTGGTTAACAACCTCTGCATTCTTTTGATGTATGTTCCACTGAAGAGATCTTACACAGATCTTACAAGGCTGTAATTTAAACATAGTAAGCCCTGAGTGAAACCAAACCAACAACAAATTGAAAAACTAAACAAAATTTTGAGCAGGTACAACAACAGAGCCCCAAGCGTTCACATTTGGTTGCAATGAAATTATGCAATTTATATCACATTCACTGACTTCCTGAACCCATCCTGAGTTTGGGGGTAAAAGCTGAAATGGGGCAGTGAGGATTTACTGCCTTTAAGAAAGACAGAGGCAGTTGCTGTGCCCTCCTGTTGAAGTCTTGCATCCTGACTCCCTGCACAGCATTATCCAGTCACTGCTGTGACCTGTCACGGTGGTTTAGTTAGAGATGAAAAATATTAGGCATCAAAGAGTTTAGTTGTTTGACTTGACATACTTGGTCATGCTTCACATACATTGTTATGGAGCAGCTTTCTCTCTTCACTCACTGGCAAGGGGATGTTCATTTTCTGAAGGAGTCTGAGTGTATATGTGGTCAGTGTAGACTTAAACACAGGGCAGGGAACTGCTGGACTGTAGTTGCTTCAGTTGCTACCTCTTTTCTCCCCAGCAATTTGTTTTCCCACTGCTTTGTCACTTTATTCTCCTCCATAGTACAAACGAGATTTGGCCAGAGTGTCATCAAAGTTTACTTCCCTTCCCTTGTTAGCATCTTTGCCTTCCCACCTTATCCCTTCCTCTCATCAGGACCATGCCAAGGCATGTGTAGATCCATCAGTATTTGCTTACAGGATGCAGGAGAAGCAAGCAGAGCACATCATCTCCTGGGAAGCAGCACCAGCTCAGGGCCATTTCTCTTGTACTCAGAACCCAGCAGGAATTTATCTCATACTTCAGCTTTGTGAGAGCATGAGCTAAACAAAAGCCTTTTAGGCAGAGTCACCTTTGGACTTCAGGGCCAGTCTTTTGGGAAATGGTGTGGCACCAAGAGAGTTGTGAGGGCATCTGACTCATCCTCTTTCCTGTGCTGGACTCTGGACTTAAAATTACTTGCTGCTGTCTTTGTGACTCTTCCTGATTTTATTTTTTTGCTACTAAAAGGCATCATATAGAAGTCATCTTTCTGCTATTTAGCTTGAGCCAGTGAGTTTAGTCCCTACCTGGATAAAATAAAACAAGCTTTTTTCTTTTAGGAAACATAGCTGTTTTCAGAAGGAAGGCTGGTCCTTTCCCTTGATGTCTGACTGAGGGGATTAATAAGCAAGGAGATTACTTCAGACAGAACACACAAACTTCACAGTAGTCCTAACGGGTAATTATTTTAAGATTTTTCTATTATTTTATGCCTTTTAAAGTTACATAAATGCGAAAAATACAAAATAAAGCTGATGTGATGCCTTCTTTTTTTTCAAAAAGGGGTGGAGAACCAGTCAAGAACAGGTATAGGTATATCACTAGCCACAAAAATATTTAGGATGTCATGTCTTATAACTCCTAATTTCCTCTTCTTTTCCCAGACATCATAAAAAGCTACTTAATGATAAGAAACAAATTACAGTAATAAGTATACTCCAGGGCCCAAACAGTCATCTGCTGGTACACTTTCTTCCCTTCCAGCCTAGTTGAATGGGGGGAATTACCTGCCAATTATTTCAGAACTTAATCTGGCCTGTTTGTCAAAGCACTTTTATTTGAGTCTCTGTTTGCCTGGTGCTGAGGCATATATGGGTCTCCAATAAAGGTCGCTGCTTTCATGGTTATTGTGTAACATATCTCTCTGAAATAAATCAATGGTGCTAAAAAGGCTAACTTCAATATATTGCCATTATCCAGCAGCAGGTGCTCATTGTTGAAGGTTTTGCTTTGCTAGAAAGACATATAAAAGAAAACTGTCAGTATATTCAATTTGACTTTTCCCCCTCTGCCTTCAGGAAGTGTGATTGAGAGTAAAACTGCTGACTACACCTCTGATAACTGTGGTGACATTTTTCTAGAGGGGACAAGTTATCAGCTACTTTGTCTGGTTTCCAGGTGCTGGTACTCTCCTCCTGACATGTAGACTGATCACCTGAGATAACGACTGTACATGAAATATCCCTGGTCAGCAGGGAAGCTGGCAGGGAAGCCTTTGAAGACAGTTTTAACTCTAGCATGTGAGATCCCTAAAGATGTGGTAGGGAACAGCAGGCAACCAATCCCCCTGGTCAGAGGGCAGCAGGTGGCATGGGGCTGGAGGCCAGGCCATACACAGACAGCACAGACCACAGCAACACTAGGTGTACAAGGTGTGGCCTCTTGCATGCAGGAGATTGGGGTCTTCTGGTGAAACTGTTGAGTGTGATCTAGAAAGGAGTGATAGAGGTGAGACAAACAAACTACAGAGAGAATAAATGCAGAGGAAGGTTTGCCTATGATGTGAGGAGAAGGGGAAAGCAGGCAAAGGCAAAAGCTGGCATGGCAGGAAGAAGGAGCACATGTGTCATGTGAGAAGACCAAAAGCATCAAAAATCACAGACTCAGTCTCTACACGACAAGGATAAGATTGTGTTTGAAACTGCAGCTCTGAGGGAGTTACCAAGACCACAACCTTATGAGAGTGATTTGGGTAATTGGCTCCTTAGATGATTTTTCTATACGGGTAGCACATCCCAGGGCTGAAGATTAGCACTGTGACAACTGCTGCTCCCTGCTCCCTTTTAAAACAGAGACTTCACTCAGTTGGAACTGCTCCACACAACACGACAAGGAGGAGACGTTCCATTTTACACAAACATTTTTGTTCTGAAGTTTTAGTCCTGATCTGAGATACAAGATCTTATAGCTGATAATTGAACACTTCTCAGTAAGAAGGTGAAAAAAATCTATTTCATGTCCTTCACAGTCATTTGATTAGCTATGGTGTGTCATGCCTACCTTTTTTCATCATGTAAATTCAAAGGGAAATATAAATAAAATTTAGAAGTGTTTAACAATAAATGGATGAATGAGAATGCTTATCACAGCTCAGCTAAGCTGGGGAACTCCTTGATTGTGAACACCATTAAAAGCCCACTTCCAAAAGGGACTAGGGGTCTTTGAAAGATAATTATAATAGTCCCACTTTCAATACCATAAACCCAAACTTCACGATAAAAACCAAAGACACAGATGGTTGTAAAAAGAGCTTTCTTGGAGATCAGCTTAAGCACAACAATTCAGAAAATAGTTGCTTTTGGATTTTTTAAAAAAATAGTTAAAAGAGTGGATTTTGAAGTGGCTTATCAAGCATGGAAAACTTGTTTTCACCTGGAACCATCATGAAAATAGATATTTTTTTGAAAATGCATGTTAATGAAGATCTCTACCACAACCTGAGCTTAAAAATAACCAAAATAGAATCATTAAAATGCTTCAAATGTTTGTTTTGAAGCAGCTGTGTTTAGTAGCGGGAATCTTTGTTACCTTCCTCTTTGAATCTTATTTTTGATCCTCATTTTTTTGGGGAGTACTGCACATTAGAAACATCCACAAAAAGCTACTGAATAAACGCTGATGCAAACTGCAGCTCAGAAAGTCTCTCTGCAGTCAAAAAGTCGATTAGAATGATACTCACACAATGTTGCCCCTATTTTTTTCACTCTGTGACTAAACACCAGCTGCTGGCTGACTGGAAAAGAGGCTAGTAAGCTAAATTATGATTCTGGGACATTTGGACTTGCATCATGTTATGTTTGAGATTTTTGTAAATATGTCACCTTTAGATGTAGAAGAGTTATAAATGCTTATCCACAGTGTTCAGCAAAAGTTATGCTTGATGGTTTGGGAAAACATTGTAAATTAAACAAAGCAGTACTTCAGGATTGTGTTAGCTAAATCCCTCATTAGTCATTAGCTTGCTAGTAATTATGTAGTATAAGCAATATGTGCATACAGTATTTTCTACCCTTACTGAAGCCTTGAAAAGTTGGTAATTTTTGATTATTTTTATAAAGAAATTCTAAAAAAAAAAAAAAAAAAAAGTCAGGAAGTGTTTTACATTATTTTTTCATGGGAGCCATTACCATAATGTCACTCCAGGAAAAGGGCAGTGGGATCAAACAGCTTTTTACAGGCTGTTTTTTACAAATTGAGTGAGCAGGGTTGTTTTCTGCCCAGAACTGCCTGGTGGTAGGCATGAGCAGAGCCAGAGGGTCTGTGCACCTGGGCCTGGCATGCTGTCCTGTGTGCAGGAGTTCACTGGGACTGCGGCCAGGCACAGGGTCTGGAGATGAGTCTGGGGCTGCAGAGCTCTCATCCCTCAGGTGCCTCTGCTTCCTCAGTGAGATGGGTGTTACCCCCAGGCTGCAGCCTCATGTATTTTTGGTCACATTTTCATCATATCTGCAAAAACATAATTAAAAAAATAATATAAAGGTATACATTTCATTTTATCTGTCTGCTTTCCTTCAACTTGGGGAAGGGAGGGGAGCTGCTTGCTAGTTAAACATTTACCCACTAGCAAAGGTTAGTAAACTCAGTCACAAACAGTACGCAAACAGGGACACCTGCCTTTCTGTCAGGCAGGATGCTGAGGGTCACCCCCTTGCTATGCTGCTGATTTAATTCAGCTTCTCTGCTGCTCCTCCCAGCAGTGCTCCCACAGTTCTGTCCCCAGGTCTTCTCTGGCTGGTGCTGTGAGCTGTATTAATTCATAATTGACATGACTGGGTAAGGCTGCTGAGGCTTTCAGCTCCTAGCACGGGAGTGGAGCCTTTGCAGTCAGTGGAACAGGCAGGACACACACTCACACAAGCAGTGCTGTGCAAATGCAGAGAAGTTCATGAGACTGTGGACAGGAAAGAAAAGCAGGAATTTTATGCACTTCTCAATTTCTAAGCTCATTGATCTATGCTGCTACAAAAGATGCTGTCCACCATAGATACTGCATCCATAACACCATGCCACCTTGCAAAGAACCTATTTTTTAGAAACGCTTGTTTAACTTCACCCACTTTCAAGCTTCTGATTATTTTCAGATTTTTTGTTCTCTAATAAGACTTCACACTTTTGTGCACCTGTGTAAGAATATTTATTCCTCTGGTGATATCAATTATTTCTATAATTGAAATTTCAACTCTAAGTCCTTTCTACTTAATAAAACAGTTTTTCTGAATTGTGAGTAAGCTCAGCTGAACTAACCAGAGTTTTCAGTACTGCACAGTCTTTCCAGATTGGATGATGCTTCAGTCACAGTTCTTTTTGTATTAAGAGGATGTTTGAGACACATAGAAAGATTTGCCTTAATTTCAGAGAGAGGACTTCTTCAATTTCTTTCCCTGTTTGCCTTTTTTTTTTTCCTTTAAAGCAGTGTAATAATTTGTTCAATGAAAAAACAGATCCCCTTTCTCTACAAAGGATTGTGGGGAACCTGAGACCCCTTTGTTTATGATATGTGAAAAAATTATAGCAAAACAAATGAGGAATCCCTCTGAACTTGACTGACTTCAGTGGCTGTTGGTAGAATTAAAGATCTTCCAGAGCACTTGGATTGTGGAGGACTGGGGCCTCTTTGAGCTACTTCTCTCTTCCAGACCTGCAATGCTTAAGATTTTCATCTAGGATCTATTGCAGCTTTCTAGCATATTGCCTTAATTATGAGGCATATTCTTATTTCCATTCTAATTGTGAGAATAATATCCCACCAACTCAATGACAAAGCTGGAAAAGCCTTCAGATTACCCTGTAAATTAATCCAATGCCACATGGTACTAATTGTACACTGTCTTCCTGTACTCTGCAGCAGCTAAAAGTAGCATTTGCTGTTGATACAGCCATAACAACATTGTGTTCATATTAGTAATTTACACTTACACAAAGCACACGAGGAAAACAGAGAAAAAAAATTATTTACAGATTTTTCTGATTACAGGAAATTCATGGCTGGCAGCAAAACCTGTTAAATTCCCACTGCTGTCACTTGAAGGCATTTTTTGGTGCTTGAGAAAGGAAAGAGCTCAGTGTTAGTAACATGAGGTTAAGCCTCACACATTACATATACAACATGTAAATATTAATTCAAGGATGAAAGCATTCAGCTGAACAGAAACCATCTGGAAGAATGAGGAGGGTGGATGAGAAGGCATTAATTAAAACATAATGTGCATAAATTGGAAATCCATAGACCTGCTTTGCACAAAGAGCCTTCTTTTCACATTGATAATCACAGTACATTTCTAACACCTCTAACACCTATCTGCTTTCTAACCTCTGTTTGTCCCAGCAGGGATAGCATTGTGGCAGGGTGGCATTGTGAAGTGACAGTGATAGTTCCATGTCAGGCTAGCACTTGCACAGCTGTGACTCCAAACCCCTGGATTAGCCTCATGTGAAAAAATTTTAAGAGTAATAATGTTGATAAGAACGATATCATTATTTGAAAACTATTTCCAAAGAAACATCTCCAGCATGAGATGTTAGCATGCTGCACACTCAATCTGAAGTCACTGCTGCTTTCACTGGGGCTGGACTCTAAAAGGTGAGTAGGACTGTTTCAAATATCTAAGCACCTACCTCCCAACTCCTAGTATTTTTCAAGACAAACTAGGTGCCAATATTACTTAAAAATCTTAATTTTTAGTAGCCTCAATTTCTCTCCCGATTAATTGCAAGTTTAATGTTTTGCTTTTCCTGAGCAGACATGATTGGAAAGGCAGATAAAGAGGGAGGGTTTTATATGATGACAAATTCAATCCAGTGAAACTTTGGCCTCTTACCTGTAGTTGGATGCAAGGAGGGATGCATGTGAGCACATAGGGTCACCATTTCATAGGTTCATATTCTATAATTTGGAACACTGTCAAGCTAATATAGCTTGCAATAGGAACTAAATCACTGAGTTCCCTATTGCTGACCAGATATACTACACCTACAGAGAAGCACAGAAAGGCAATGTATTTTTGTGTTGCTTAAAGCACAGATCCTGTTCAGCCATTAGCATGTAAATTCCTTGTCACCCCAATTGCTAAACAGCTGTGTTGGTATTAATCGAGAAGGAATTATGTCATACCAAAAGCTGTTCTTTCACAGGAGATGTGGGGTTTGCAATAAAATTCCTGATGGTTTTGGACAAGCCACTTAATTTGTGTTTTCCTCTGTAAAATGAAAATATATTTTTGCTTTCTCCTATTGCTTCTGGCTTTTGTTTTCAAGCCGTCATCTCAGGGAAAGATGCTTTTATAGATAGAAATCTAAATACAAGTGCCTCATTCGATTTGGCTTTGTGGTGCAAGTGTAATTCAATTAATTATTGTAAGAAATATGAACCTAGTAAGGGTTATGCCCAGGATAATAAATACATAATTCCAGGGACAACCTGTGGCATATTTCTCTGCTGACAGCTACCCTGCCTCTGTTACACTGTGCATCTGCTTTTCCTCCCAGAGGAATGCATTCAGCACTGCTACAGTGATTGCAGTCATGTCCCCACTCAAAAGCCTTTCTGCAGATGTCTCTTCCCACAGACAGCTTGAATTTCAGACTGACCAAAACCACAAGACAGAAGAGAATCTCCCCAGCTCTGTGTATGCAGCCTCCGAAGCATAGTTAAACCCACAAGGTTTCTGCACTGCTCCAGTCTGAACCACTGATGGATATTACTTGCTTTCCCACTAGGTCTGTCAGACGCACAGGCTTTGCAGTGACATCCCTAACACGTGCCGAAGGAATCATCCTCCATCCTGCTGCAACACCCCACCGTGACCGCGACCCTCACCCCCGCTGGCACGGCTTGCGCTGCACCCACGCACCACAAAGCCACCCGCTGCCACGGGGAACGCAGAGCTCAAAGGGAGAACGGGCGCTCCAGACCGGGGGAAAAATTTGGGAAGTGCTGGGGCTGACCTGATAGGAACGGAGCGCGCCCCGGGCCATCCCCACGTCCCCCCTTAAAAGCGCCCGCTGGGCTCTTCAGGGCTCAGTGCACGCTTGGTTTGGAAAGGACGAGCAGCACGAAGGGCGCCGAGCCCAGCCGGCCCCGTCCCGCCGCTCCCGGCCCGTGGCTCCCGGGAGGTGGCAGTGTTCCCCCACGGACGCACCCGCCCGCTCCGCTCCGCTCTGCTGCCAGGCCGGCTGGGAGCCTCTTCCATCTCCCTCTCACTCGTTTTCCGCTCATTTACGGGCAATGGCTTTATCGCGCGTGATCTGATCTGTAATAGCCCCACTGGGGGCTTTTTCTCTTGCGGGCGAGAAAGTTGCGAAGTGCCGCAGCACGGCCGGAACGCCGGGATTACGGAAAGCGGTCGCGATCACGGCACACGTATT
>PYHW01010133.1:5431486-5465509 GCA_013186435.1 Turdus rufiventris | reverse complement strand
TGTCTTTACACATACATAAATGTATTTCGAAATACACATATAGATCTAGACATGAGGCAGTGGATCTCTAAACACGGCCACAGAGGAGCGTTTAACCGCGGTGCCATTTACATTTTGTTCGTGCATTTGGGAGAGGTGGGTGGAAAGACAGGTGGATGCGTGCCGGATACCCGCGTACCACCCCGTACCGGTACGCGCTCACAGGCAGTGGCTACAGTCCCTTTAAATCCTCGCTTCTTAGGGGACAGGTGCGGGATTGCGGCCCCGTTGGCCAGAGCCGCTCGCAGAGGTGCTGCAGCTCGGAGAGTCCTTAGAACATCCTGGGACAGGATGCAGCGGTTCTGACGGACCGGCTGCCCCTCACGGTTCCACCGCAAGTTTCTCTTCCCCCATCACCCGCTCCGGCTCTTTATCAAAAGCTTCCTTCCCTTTCCCGCGGGGCCGGCGCCCGTCCGCACCCCCCAGCGTGTCCCCCTGCCTGCTGCCCGGCGGAGGGGGACCGCAGCATCCCTGCCGGGACAGCATCCTGCATCCCGGCTCCTGGCGGCGGGGTTCCGCCCCGACGGCAGCGCCCGTGGGCTGCGGGGCGGGGCAGGGCGGCACTCACCTGACGATGACATACATGACCAAGAAGTTGCCGAAGAGCCCCACGACGCAGACCACGGAGTAGAGGGCCATGATGGCGATGGCGGTGACCACGGAGGGGCCGCCGCCCGCGGGCGCGCAGGGCCCGCCGCCCGCGCTGCCATTGCCGCCGCCGCAGGGCTCGGAGCGGTTCCAGCCCAGCGCCGCCGAGGTGTTGCCCCACGCCGGGCAGGGCGGCCCGGGCGGGCGGCAGGTGGAGGTGTTGGCGGCGAAAGGGACCTCCAGGGCGCCGGCGAGCAGCGGCGCGGACGCGTTGCCCAGCAGGTAGGCGACAGCCATGGTGTCAGCGCGGCCACCCGCTCCCCGCGCCCGAGGGACGCCGCGCTGCTGCTGCTGCCGTGTCGGGGAGGCGACGGCGCCCNAACCTCCCCGTGCCCGCCGCCGCTCCTCCCAGGCCGGCCGGGCTCGGTGCGGCCGCCCCCAGCGGCCGGGGGGGCGCACCAGCCGCGGTGCTCCCCTCCCCTGCGGGTGGCACTTGAAGGCAAAGCGCTTAAGATGTTCCCTTCCCCAGTGCCATAGGCACCGGGGGCAAACACCGGAGAGAGAGAACCGGGGGAGACCGACTTGGCGAGATAAAGGCAGGTGCAGAGAGGAGATCAGTGCGCGACTGATTATCGTAGTGAGACAGGGATCTTGGCAAAACTATGCCCTCAGTGATTATAGAGATAACGGAACCTTGTAATAAAATGTGATGAACTTTACTGCAACGCTTTGGGAGGGGTGGTTGCGAACAGAATTATCCTTTGGAAATGACTCGTATCTCATGCATCCTCAGGGTTTTCTGAGGACCTTCTGTTCAGAGCTCCAAGGATGTTCTCCCGTAGATGTGGTGTGATTGTTATCGGATGTGATAACACACATAAGAACGACATCAAAACCGTTCTCTTGAGCTATATACTCATTGTCACTGGGTGTTTAATTCGCACTGCTTGTTTATGCCAGCACCTTTTCCTGATCAGTTGTTCCAAATGAGTACAGAGGTGCAGGACTGCCTGATGGCTGATTATTAGGACTTACCTCATTTACTGTCTCACTAATGAAATCAGAAGAGATCCCT
This sequence comes from Turdus rufiventris, assembly GCA_013186435.1. NCBI lineage: Eukaryota > Metazoa > Chordata > Aves > Passeriformes > Turdidae > Turdus > Turdus rufiventris. The sequence goes on along the minus strand of PYHW01010133.1, from coordinate 5,463,807 downwards.
GGTAAGGTAGAAAAAAATCTGGTGAACAGAGGAAAGTGACAGAGTAGCAGTGATTGCTCCCACTGTCTCATCATGGATGCACACTTGTTCTGCTCACCCCATGCAGAGCACCTACTGCTATTTCAAGAAGGGTAATGACAAAAGTGGAGAAGAAACAAGTTGCAACCTATGAAAAAGGTGCAGAATCCAGGGCATTTTTAGTCTAAGGATGTGCTTGTACCACAAGCAATGGGAACCAGTGCTGCTCAGGGCAGGCAGCAGTAGAACTGACCACACAATCTTTCAATGTATATCTGATAACTGGTGGGGAGGAAGAAGTAGGAATGGGAAAGGAGTGTCACTGAACTTTGAGAGGGGAGTAGGTCTAAAGAATTTGTATTCCTTTTTTTTTTTTTCATTCTAAAGTGAAATGGAAGGAGAAGAAAGAGTAAGCTATTAATGTGCACTTTCAGTAGATAGCATGTATTGCTTCATGGCCAGAGTGAGTATTTTCAGCATCCTTCATTGCTAGGAGAGGGCCATTTAGCATTGCATTTAGGAAGAGTTTTAGAATAGGAGTTATTTCTGTGTCTGGTAAAAGCTGTGGACAAGAGGAAATGAAGGCTAGAACTCAGAGATTTTACATGGTCAAGCACACTACCTCTTTATCCCCTTCTGAAGGATAGCGTGTATAGTCATAGATAGAGCAGAAGGAACAAAACTTTAAAACTGGGCCTTTCTCAGAGACTTTCAGCTGTGGCTATGTTCACAGAGTGTGGGAGCCTCTCTCTGTGCTTGCCCTTTGTTGCACCAAAGCCATCAGATGAGTTTAATGTAAGCTGTGCACAATTGGTATTTAGCCCTTTGAACACAACTGTGCCTGGCTGTGGAAAGGATTGACAAGATGGGGAACAAAAATCAAGGCTGCCAGGAGATTCATTCCATATCTTGTGGCATAGCCAGATTTGTATCCCTCTCACTATCAAAAGGCCCTTTTGTGCATTAAAAATTACTTAAAAATTACATTAAAATGTCTTAAAAAACCCTTAAAAACAGATGCCCAGATAAATGGAGTGCTGTACACAAATCTTTATCACCGCTCACAGAGAAGTGATCGCACACACACAAAAAATTATTATGCCCAAATAAATCAACCTTTTGGCAGGTGCAGATGAAAACTTAGGATGCAGAGAGGGCTGGCAAAAAGCCCTGGGAGTTGAGCATGTTTTAGACAGGCCTCATTAAGCACCATTTCAAAGTAGGGGAGTGATAGTTGGATGCACCTCTTTGCAAAGTTATTGCAAGTATTATTTTGCAAGGACATAGGCAATGTGAAATAAATCTTTAGAATATTGCTTTCAGATGGTGAAGGTCATTTTGGGTGTAATAATGTGTGAGACCCTTTCTTCAAATAATTTCAGATAATGTAGGACTGTGTAGCCAAGATTCTGGTGAAAGAATGTTTGTGAAGTTGAAGACCAGTCATACTTTCTTGTTGGTCGTTGTCCAGCTTTTTCCTTCTTCACTGGAATTAAGCAGTCTTGATCATTTGCAGTATTTCTGTATTCACAGATCACCTGAGTCTCCTTCCTAGATTGTGACAGTGACTCTGCAGATACAGGCAATCTGCAGAGTGGCAAATACTATATCCATTAGTTGAAAATAAGTACTTTACGTTTCATCATCTCTGAGTTCTTCTGCCCTTGTAAAAAATAAAATGTCTCTTCAAAGTTTGATAAATGTAGCTATAAGTGATAGCTTTTGTATTTGCATAACAAGTCTGAAGAGTGTCAGTTGGACCACATTTATGGTTGGACTAGATGATCTTTAAGGTCTCTTCCAACCTTGACAGTTCTGGGATTCTGTGATATAGTATTCAATTTCCTTATCTGGCAAGGCTAGAAAGCAGGTTCATGATGGTATGTTAAGGACTGTATTAACTGTCCTTGATAGTTAACTGTATTTTCAGTTTGAGAATCCTTGACAAACAAATAGTTTTATCCTTGACAAACTAATAGTTTTGCTGAGCTGGAGCTGCATATTGAATGAGTAGAGTGAAAGGTGTTCCAAAAAACTACCACCAGTTAATGACATAAGGGTCAAGAGGAAGTTAGTGTGTGATATAATTAAATATGTAGTAAGGGGAACAGTTCAGTTCATACAATCTTACATTTTATAACTCTTACGTATTTTGACTGTGCAAATTCAATTCTTGGTCATTGGTTAGGCTTTTCAAACCCAGTAGCTCAACAGAGGGGAGGTTGCTACATATGAGCTCTGAGGCTGCAGCACCACTCAGTCTGTGGATACAGACCCACATACAGACACCCAACACACACATGTGGGGGACACACTAAGGCCCCTTAGGAATCATCCTCAGACTTAGTGTACTCAGTAGTTGGCCTGTATCCCTCCCTTTTCCTGCCTGTGCCTCCTTCCTGAAGCATCTCATTGGACATTTTTGTGCAGTCCCAAGGTACTCTTCTGCATCCCATACTGTGTCCCATAACCCCAGGAGTGACACCCCACAGTCTGGGAATTGCTCCAGGCAGCTGCTCCCCTATGGTGTTGCTTATTGTGCATGGCCCATGGGGCTGAGGATCCCCTGTGACAGCCTATGGACAGTCTAGGGAGAGATCGCATTTCTCTGATGGCACTTTTGGTGTTCCCTCATCTGCCCTTGTGTCCTGGTGCTCTTTCCTGTGTGAGGAGATGGGTCTTTTTTGGGATGGTGTTTCTCTGGTGTCTCCTGGAGTAGCCAGGGCAGAGAATTATTTAGGTTCATCCACCCACTGCTGTCTCTGTGTCTCTCCCTGCATGTGCGCAGATACAGATCACATAGCTTAAGAGTCATCTCTGGCAATCTCCCTGCTAAATACTGATTTCTCTAATATGCCAGAAAGGCAGCATTAGGCATACACAAAGGATGCACTTGTTGAAGAAATAATTTCCACAGAGACTGACTATTCTGCCCACTCACAGATGGTAATGTAGGGAAAAATATTTATTGTGGCCATAAAATTGACTTTTGCTGAAGGGAGGAGATTCGAATAGGTAATTTAAATACAGTTATATACTTCTAGGAAATCCTCAGAATGCACTAGTAAAGTATTTATTATGGGCCTCATAGGTTCCACAAGGCATTCAGAAATGGAAAACTGAGCCATCATATATTGCCCTGTGACAAATATAACCTCTAAACTACAGTGTAATGCCACTTTGGTAGGACTAAAAGTAGAGCATTATGTGACACTAAGTAATTACCACCCATTACATGATTAATGAAATTAAATAATGCAGTGTGGCAGAATAAAGGGCTGACTTTTATTATTGGAGTGGGAGGACACTAGCAAAATTCCTACAGAATGGGCAGGGTTATATCTGGCTTTTTGATTTATCCATGTGATTTTATTTTGAGAAATAAATTATTTCCAAAATCAAAAGGAGAGGGAAAATGAGGGATTATGATTTGAGAATTTTCCAATGTGTGTTTTGGTTAATTTTAGAGATGATTAAAAGTTACAGAATTTAGAATCTGACAAGCTCCACTTATTTTCAAATGAGGAAATAGTCTCAATTTTCTCCTGTGTGAAGTGTGAGTTTATGATTCTTTCCATAAACCCAGCTGTGGGATTTTGTTTCCTGACATGTTTATCAATTTAGCATTTCATTGTCTCTACCTGCTTACATTTCCAGAACTTTTTATGGGCATCCTATATGGATCTGTTTTTAGGACCGCATTATTTATTCTGTCCTTTAGACTCATGCCCTATTCCCTTTTAAATAATTCCTTTTTAATTATTTCCTTTGCAGCCCTTACAAGAAGTGATGAAACAATACATTTGATCTATCATGGGGAAATCTGTCTGGTGTAACTCTGCTGATGTAATTGTCATCATTCATGTTCCCATATGAATACTCTTAATTTGAAATTTGAAATGGGGCGTTTTGAACAAATGAGTAGTTTTACTTCGAATTATTCTTGTACATAAATGTTAAAAATGTCAAAGATAATGCGCATCTTGGTCAACAGTAGTTGTCCAAGCACAGTTTGATTGTCACATTGTATATTTATAGGGTAATTTTCACACAGCAACTTGTACCACTGCTTCAGACCTGAATGTATCATCATAGCATGCATGTTCACCCTGTTCTCTGTCTCTTCATCAAATCTGTTCTTCATATGCCTTACAAGGGAGAAGATAGGGGGGGCCATTGCAAAGAAAGAACCTAACCTGTCTCCCCTACTGGTGCAAATGCTCAGGAGCTGCCAGAGTCCTAGGTCACAGACATGACAGTATGGCTGCAGTGAGGAGGCAGCTATGGAGATCATGGAGTTATCATGGGGTGATCTCACCCTCATCAGGGTCATCTACTGCAGATTGCTCACAGCTGTCCTTTCAAGTTTTGAGTTACTCCAAATATGGAGACCCCACAACCTCTTTGGGCAACCTCTTCCAATGTTTAACCACACACAAATTAATGAAGCTTTTTCTTATGTTTGAATGGTATTTAAATTTGCTGGCTCCATCCTCTTTACACGCTCCTGTCAGGTATACACATTGATAAGATCCTCCTGAGCCTTCTTTTCTCTAGGCTGAACTGTCCCAGCAATCTCAGTCATTCCTCATATACTAGATGCTCCAGTTCCTTAATTATTTTTGTGGCCCTTTGCTTGACTATCTCCATTTCTTCTTTGTACTGAGAACCCAGACATACCTCGCTCATGCTGAGTAGAATGTGTGTGCTGGCAATGCCAATGCCTTTGAGCCTCTGCAGGCAGATCCCATCTCTTAGGAGTTCTTGATCCTCAAAGTGGGTGCCAGCATGGTGACATCCCTAGAGCCATGCAGTCACTTCATCTGATACATTCCAGGTCTCCCCTGCCCAGAAAAAAGCTAATAAAAATATAATGATGAGCTGTGTCTTCCTGACTTCCTAAAATTTTACAGCTTAGACAGAAAATAGAATGTCAAATCGGAATAATGGTCTTCCCAAGTGGTAATACCAATATTGGGATATGAATATAACTTTTTAAAGTTTAGATAGAGCACATAGAGCAGCTGACTCTCAAGGCAAAATCATAATCTTCAGCCCTTAGGAAAGCCATCTGTAAACTTCTAGGGTTGGAAAATTGAAAACGTTACCTGGCTAATGAAAAGATGGAAGAGAGGAAGAGAGAGGATTTGATTTCAAAAGCTGTCTATCTTAGCCCTGGTGAGGGTTTCCTGTACCGCTGAGAATATTTATCTTTGTTGGCACCTTTTTTATTCAGATTCTCAGTCTTGTCTTTTGACAGGCAACAGTGAAGTTGTTCCTTTTATCAAAAGGAACATGGAGAATGATTCAAAATGAAAAAGGAGTAAGCAGTAGTGTCTTTAGTCACAGTTATTCACACCTTCTGTAGAGAACTTTTGATTCTCAGAAAGGGCTTGACTCTGGAAAATCCTCTTCCCTTTGCTGGCCAAGAGTAGAGTATCTGTTATTCCAATCCTAAGTTAACACAATTTAAGAAAAAGTATATGACAAGTTAACTTGAAAAAGCCTGCTAATGAAAACAGCTTAACCTCATAAGCCAAAAGGATGATGTTAAAATTTTATTTGCAGCTTCCATCTGGATATCAGAGGTAATTTTGTTTTTTGATGGGAGAAACTGTTGCCCCCTGAGGAGCCACATTTTGCTACATTTCAAGAAGAGAATGTAAAATCCAATGGCTGGCAAGGCTTTGGTGTATTTTCTTACTGTTTGATAGAGAGATCCTGATGTTACACATATTGCAAAAGTCATGCTGCAAAAGGATTGTCATGTCATTGTGTTATGAAGTTTTTACTTTATTGCCTTTTTGCTATTTGCTCACAAGGGATGAATACACTGAGACAAGATAAAAGCACTGAAAAAAAAGTGCAGCTGATGCTGACAGATGACTTCTCAGGACAGTGACTTCCTTGGACGAGAAAGATGTGTGCTTTTTCTTCTTGTGAGTTCATTTCCAGCTGTGATATACTATAAGGATTAGTTAGATTTAAATATTGGGTGTCCAGCAGCCAAATGGATCATCCTGGTAATGTCCCCCACAAAGGGATATGTTAGCTTTTGTGAAATTCCTTGAGACTTTAATCTTCTGTGGTCTTCTGGAGGAACCTCTGGATGTCATTGGTGAAGTTTGTTTAGGTTAGTGAGTTCACTCTTTCTTGTCTTTAGTCACTGTAGATACTCCTTTAATCTCAATACACTTTACTTATGAGGTGCAATTTGCCTTACATCAACCCAAATACCATCCTGTATTGGACAAAAATATCAAATAACGAGGGAATCTTAGCAGGATACCAACAGAGTTTAGGTATTGAGGTATAAAATGATAAACCTGTCAGTTGTATACTGGATATATTTGAGATCCACAGTCACTTAGATTTTCACCTTCAAAGATGCTGAGAAACTTCTTGATTATGCTTAGATGAACTTCAGCCTCCACAAAATGAGACTGACGATTTTTGTGGTAAGGGTATGTGCTTTTCAGAGATTTCTGCTCCTGCTGCAAAGATTTTTTAAAGTATTTTATATCAATATTTTATATTTACGTATTCTATAAATAGAATATATTTCTTTTTAGGAGAAAATAATTTTACTATGATCTAATTGTCATATTATTATTTTTGTGGGTTTTTTTCTTCATCACCCACTGAATCTTGAATTTTCTCCTATATCTCAGACAAGTTTGGTAGGAACAAAGACTGCTTTCCAGAGTTTTTCATAGGGTAAAGGAAGGTTTTCAACCTAAGTCTGTCATCATCCAGAATTCAAAGAATAATTGAATGCCGAGTTACAAGGGACCCATCAGGATCTCTGAGTCAATCTCCTGGCCCTGAACAGGATACCCCAAGAATCACACCATGTGCTTGAGAGCATTGTCCAGACACCTCTTGAACTCTGTCAGGCTTAGTGCACTTCCCTGGGGAGCCCATTCTAGTGCTCAATCACCCTTTGGGTGAAAAACCTTTTCCTCATATCCAACCTAAACCTTCCCTGACTCAGCTTTGGGCCAGTTCCTTGGGTCCGGTCGCTGGTCATGAGGGTGAAGAGATCAGTGCCTGCCCTCTGCTTCTCCTTGTGAGGGAATCCTAGACTGCCACAAGGTCTCCTCCAGGCTGAACAAACCAAGTGATATTGGCTGCTTCTCATCAAGGAGAAGGCTTCCCATCAAGGCCCTTCACCATCCTCATGGCCCTTCTTTGGACACTCCCTAATAGCTTTATATCCTTCTTATTTTGTGGCACTCAGAACTGCCCCCAGCACTGGAGGTGAGGCTGCCCCAGCTCAGAGCAGAGCAGGACAATCCCCTCCCTTGCCTGGCTGTGATGCTGTGCCTGATGCCCCCCAGGACAGGGTTGGCCCCTCTGGCTGCCAGGGCACTGATGAGTGGTGTTCAAAGTGCCATTTTTCTGCAGCACTGCTCTCCAGCCTCTCATTCTCCAGTCTGTACATGCAACCAGGTTTGCCCTGTCCCAGGTGCAGAATCTGTCACTTGCCAGATACAGCTGGTGATTGCCCAGTCCTCTAATTTGTTGAGGTCTCTTTGCAGGGCCTCACTGCCTTCAAGCTTCTCCTAATTTAATGTCATTGGCAAACTTAGTATTCCTTGAGGTTCTGCATCCAGATTGTTTATGAAGATGTTGAAGAGCACAGGGGCTAGGATGAAGCCCTGAAGAATCCCACAAGTGACTGGACACCAGCCTGATGTAACCTCCTTCACTATAACCCTCTGTGCCTGACCCATGAGCCAGTTACTCACCTATCATGTATGGATGTATGCTGGGTATTTTGTCCAGAAGGATACTGTAAGAGACAGTATCAAAAGCTTTGCCAAAGCCTCAAAGGGCTACATCTACTGACTTTTCTAGACCAGCTAGGTGAGTTACTCTTTGAGGTCAGGTTCAACAATTGCTAGCTGTTGTCTAACTAAAATCAGTCTTTTCAGCTTTATTTTTGAAGAAAGACTATCCTTTTCCAGGGCAGCTAGGAGAAGGATCAAGCGGATGATTCTGCCCATTGTTACCTCTGAGTTGCTGAGAAGGGCAGGATGTCACAGCTTTGTCCTTGCCATTTCATGTTGTCTAACATTGTGGGTAACATCCTTGTCAGGCAGATGCATGGATGCCATTCAGAAGTGACTAAATCTGCTTGTTTTGTGCTCGAGGAAAGAAGAACCAATGAAGTCTGTGTTCTCTGAAAGCTGGACTACCTTGTCAGCTAAGGACACCGTGGTCAATGCTATGGTAGTTATGTCGGTGTTTTAGCATTTTATGTATGTGTGTCTTGTCTCCAAAACAGTATTTTTGAATTCAAATAAGTCCTAAAGATAGTATTTTGAATTTAAATTTTATCAGGAAGTTATGATCTCTTCTTCTCAGGATTACTGAAAAATTTAACATGTTTTCCTCAGTTTTCTGAAAAGCAGTTACATATATTTTTCAGATAAATTTTGATTTTTAAACTCTTCAATGATAATTTGCACTCAGAATACTTCTAATATACAGATGTTGGTGGTAATTTTAAATGATTTTATATATTTGTTAACACACACAAGCATTTTATTTTGATATCAACAGAGATAAGCTTGATGTTAATGCAGAATATTAAAATAAACTTACTTGAAGAAGCTTCTGCCATTCAGAAAATCTAAGGAAATAAAAGTGGTTCAGAGTATTCCACTGGGTAAATGTGCATACAGTGTGAAGCTGGCAGAAGATTTCAAAGGGCTAATAAAAACCATATTAGATATACTGTAAATCATGATGAAGACAAGCAGAGAAGAGATGAATTTCTTAGCTCAGCTTATGAACCTTAAATCCTAGAAAAATATATTCTAAGAAATGTGGTGTTTCTTGGCAATGAATAATGTTATATTCCAGGAATTTTTTTTTGCTATTATTTTCTTCTTTTTTTTTTTTTTTTTCAGGGCAAGTTGAACAAAATATATTAAATGGGAATAAAGAGAGAAAACTGTTGATGTGCCCTTCAAATATCCTGTTTTCCCCCTTAGGAAAGCATAAGCCAGAGGTGAGGCACCACTGAAAGGAGCCAAAATAAAAATCCAGTGCACCTCCTCATAGCCTTTATCCCTCTGTTTTTCCACATGCAGAGGAAACCCACTTTACCAGCATATCTGCAGTAATTTTTAGGGAGATCATTTTAGAGGCTGATATAAATCATGAAAGCGGTGTCCTCGCAAACAGTGCTTGCAAAGGCACTAGGAACACACCCAACTGAGAGCAATTACCTACAGGCATGCCATGGGTTTTGTTTTTTCAAACCTTTCCACAGTAAGTGATATTGCAAAGTGAATTAATCTCAATTTTGTCTTCCCAGTAAGTATCAATTAGTGGAAAATAAGGTCCTCTGTCTTCCAGCTCATAATTGTTGCTTCTTGCTTGATTTGTCTTCGACAATTGATAACTCAAAATGCTCTTGAAGCTTTTGTGTGCATTCTTGCTGTGTGCAGCGTGCCTTGCTTCTTCCAGAATGGAAGGCTGCCTGTTTTTGTAAGACAGCACTACACTTTAAACCTTGCACATAACAGATGTAAAACATAAGTAGGGGTAGAGGCTAAGCAAAGACAACAGGAAAGGAAAAGGCACACTGGAAAACCTAAATTCCATAAAGAGATTGATGTCAGACTTCTCATAACACCAGGTGCAGTTCTAGAAATCCCTGCAAATAGTGATGGAGGCTGAACCTCATTTTGTGTTATTGAGTGGTAGGAACAACCACCTTGAGATGCAACATGAGTTCTTCAAGTCATCATTGTAGCCACAAAAAAACAGTTTGACCAAAAGTTTTAGATATTTGATCACAGAATCACAATTCCTTTCCAAAATGTAAAGTTCCATACTTCTGTTTGGCTGCCATGTGTCACTAGATCCTAAATATTTTGTATTTATAGTGTTCATTGGAATAGGCATTAGTGTTAAAGTTCACTTCAGGAAGCAAAGCTTCTTAATTGCAGAACTGGAAATTATCATTGTTCCTTTGCTCTGGCTCAGTAAATGGTTAATTATCCACAACTGGATGGAGCAGTTTCTAAGGAGAGAGATCCTTCACATCCTCTTTGCTCCCAGTTTCCCCTGAACTATCATCTGACGTTTAAGCACTCTGCTAAAAATTGTGCTTAGGTCCTTTTGATCTCATGAGAGAAGAGAGATCAGGCATTCCATCTTCTTTGCAGGGTGTTTTGTTCTTGAGGTTCATATGAGGACATATGAGAGAGAAGGCACAGGAGCAGCAGCAGCAGTGATTGATGAAGTGACTTCGAGATGGTCACCCAGCAGTGAAAGGAGTTATGTCTGTGATTTCGAGGGAGGCATCTTCCTCAGGTACTGGGTAAGGGAACTTATGTCCAAAGGACAAATTCCGATTTTGGTGCTCAAATTCACTTTAACACTTGCACATACCTGATTTACAGAAATCTTGTGGTTTGAACTCAACCCATATGGTGCTCTGTAGATGACTGCTGCAAGATAATGACATTGTGTAAATAGAGTATCTTAAGGAGAATGCTGGTGTAATCTCAGTTTAGATTTATGACAGAAAGCAGAGTGCTACTCTTGCTTAGGTTGTTTAGTTGCATTCGTCCTTGTCATACCTTTGACAAATGTTTGAGTTTGCACCTTACAAGTATTGCACCTATATAAGACACAAAATAAAGACACTTATACTCCATTTATTTTTTCCTGAGTGTCCTGGTTTTAGCTGGGATAGAATTAATTTTCTTCTTAGTAGCTGGCACAATCTTGTGTTTTGGATTTAGTACAAGGATACTGTTGATAACATACTGCTATTTTGTTTGTTGCTAAGTAGTGCTTACTGTGAATCAGAGACATCTGTGTCTCATGCTCTCACAGTGAGAGGGTGCACAAGAAGCAGGGAGGGAGCACAGCCAGGAGAGCTGACCCAAATGGTCTGAATGAACATTCCATATACTAGAACATTATTTTCTGTATATGATTGGGAGGAGTTGGTTGGGAGGGGATAATCACTGCTTGGAGATGGGCTGAGCATTGATGAGTGAGTGGTGAGCACTTGTATTATTAATCACTTCATTTTCCTGTGTTGTGTTCCTCTCTCTATTATTATTGCTATTATTATTATTATTGCTATTTTTCAGTTTGGTTCAATTATTAGACTATTCTTATCTTGATCCAAAAATTTATATTTTTTTCCAATTATCCTCTTCATTCCAGCAGTAGTAGGAGTGAGTGAGTGAGTGGCTCTATGGTCCTTAGTTGCCAGCTGGGGATAAACCATGACACTCAGAAAGCAGAACTGTCTTGGGATGATGCTTTTTTCTCCTGTGGCTTGCCAGTTCATGGGCTGAGAAAAGGGTGAACTATTGTAGTCTTGTTCCCACACTACTCCATTTTGAACCATGAACCTGATGAGGGGAGACATTGAAGGAGGGCAGAGAGTTTTCCTGGTTAATTTTTCTAGGACAAGTATATCTGCTCAGCTTATTTCTTTGCAGCAAGTACAAAAGACAACATATGAACAAGTTATAATCTTGATGCCACATATCACAGGATTTCACTGAAACATGATGATGTGTTATTGTATTCCAAGTGCAGTATTTCTATTGTGAATATGTGCAAGCAAGCAGAGACTCTGCTCAGTGAGTTATTAAGCCTTTTTATCAAATGCATAACAGAATCAGCAAGCTACACAAATTAGATATCTGAGTCATAGTTTTCACATTTGCATAGGAGGGATAATAGTAGTACTTACGACAGGATGAAAGGTCACAAGTATGTCCTGTACTTAATTTATGTATTTTTAAGTAACATAAATTTTGAAATAAACCTTTATTTATATTTTTTCTGATTTATGTTCTCCCTTCCTTTTCTATTTTCTTTTTAGTTGCAAGTAGTCTGCAGTTACTAAAAAGAGAGTAGGAGATGATTCATTTCCAAATAACCACAATAGGAGAAAGAAATCAACTTGAAGTGAAGATTTCACACTTATCTGTATAATAAGCACTTCCAGTTTCTCATCAATTAGTGGTTGTAAAAAATAATTTGCAGTAGGATATGACATATAAGAAAATGACCTTTAATTTGTCTCTAAGATTCTGAATGCTAACTGGCAATAGAAAGGTGTCCTGTTGGGGTACAATGACATTTGAATATCTTTTCTCTCTTTGATTTCTCCCTTCTATGAAACATCTGTAGTCTATTAGGTTAAGATCTCTTGTGACCTCTGATGTGTGACTTTGCTGTCTTTGCCTGCAAGAATAAACAGAGTGAAGCATGTGCATTTTTGCCTGAGGTAAATGGGAGCACATATGGGGAATGCAATGGAAAGTTGTGTGATGGATGACTGTAAACATGGATATTGTAGTTGCATAATTATCTTTCAATGTTTTATGTATTTGAAGTGCTTGATATGATAGAGAGGTCGTACCCATGGTATCCTTATTCTTTTCTGTTTTGGATATGCCACCCTTAGTATCACATTCAAAACTTCTTTTCTGGGCGCCATTAACTTTTTGTACCATAAATCATTTAACCATAAAGAAAACTATGGGACTGGTTTGTCTTTGATACTACTGCAGTAAGTAAGGTATAATTCTGCTGAAATCAGTGGAGCCTCATAGGCCAACAGGAACTTGAGGAAAGACTTGTTGGTTCTTTTACCCAGGAAAACAGAATGTCTGCTCTCTTGATTTACTTAGAATGCATGTTCTAGGAGGTAGGAAAGATCTTCCTTTTGCTATAAGTAAATGTGTAGAGAACAGCAGGGAAAAGAGTCATGGCAAAGGAGGTCACATGGAAAATAAGGAGGTAATTGGTGACAACCAACATGGCTTCACTAAAGGCAAGCCATGCCTGGCAAATTTGGTGGCCTTCTACTGTGGAGTTAGAGCAGGCGTAGAAGATGTAGGCTCAACTGACATCATCCACTTGGACTTGTGCAAAGCATTTGACACTGTCCCATGACATCCTTCTCTCTACACTGGAGAGATATGGATTTGATAGATCAACTATTTTGGTGGATGGTCACAGCCAGGGAGTTGCAATCCAAGTATCAATGTCCAAGTGGAAAATAGTGAAACGTGGCATTCCTTAAGGGTTGGTATTGGAACCAGCACTTTTTAATGTCTTCGTGAACATGAACAGTGGGATCAAATGCACTCCTGGCAAGTTTGCCAATGATATAGAAGAACTATGTGGTGTGGTCATCACACTAGAGGGAAAGGATGGCATCTGGAGGGACCTTGACAGGTCTGAGAGATGGATCTGTGCAATCTTCATGAAGTTCAACAAGGTGAAGTGTAAGGTCCTGCACTGGGGTTGGTGCAATCCCAAGCAAAGTACAAACTGGGTGTAGAAAGGATCAAGACTCTCCCTGAGCACAAGGACTTGGGGAGGTTTGTGAACAAAAAATTCAACATGCCCTTGCAGCCCAGAAAGCCAACCACATCCTGCACTGCTGCTGAAGCAGTGTGGCCAGCAGGGTGGGGGAGGTGATTTTCCCCTTCTACTCTTCTCTTGTGAGAGAGAGCCCACCTAGAGTGCTGCATCCAGCTCTGGGGCCCCAACACAAGAAAGACCTTGACCTGTTGGAATGAGTCCAGAGGAGGACCATGAAGATGATCAGAAGGCTGGAGTAGTTCTCCTATTCCCAAGAAAGGCTGAGAGAATTGAGGTTGCTCAGCCTAGAGAAAAGATGACTCTGAGGAGACCTCATAACAACCTTCCAGTACCTAAAGGGGACCTACAAGAGAGATGGAAAGGGACTTTGCAAAAGAGCATGTTGTGATAGGACAAGGACAATTACCTTTTAGTTGAAGGAGTGTTGTTGAGGCTAGATAGTTGAATGAATTCTTTACCATAAGGGTGGTGAGGCACTGGAACAGGTTGCCCAGAGAGGTTGTGGATGCCCCATCCCTGCAAGTGTTCAAGGCCAGGCTGGATGGAGGTTGGAGTAAACTGATCTACAGAAAGGCGTTCCTGCTCATGGTGAGGGGATTGGAGCTGGATGATCTTTAAGGGGCCTTCCAATCCTAACCATTCTGTGATTCTATGTTTCCAGAGCCTTGGCCTCACAGAACTGGCCTGCCTGGAGCACACTGCTTCATGCTTCATCCATAGCTGCTGTGCAGGGATAGCAAATGATGCAGGAAATGGAGGGGAGAAACAATGCATATCACTTTTTTGCAGAATTTGGTGCAGTGGTACTTCAAAAAGAGCTTGGGCACTTGTATTACTAAACAATCAGCTGTGCTGATAGGAGAGAATAGTAAAATCCTGACTTGTATTTTCATTAATGCTTCAGTGAATCTGAAACAAAAGGAAGTTTTAGTCTTCTGGAATAAACTGCTACTGAATTCTCTTTGCTTTATTTCAAAGTAATATGCTGACATTTCTCACTTCCTGCTGAAGTGTTTATATACTGTCAGATAATTTCTTGGTTTTCTCTTGGAAGCTAGTACAGTTTACTGAGGAGCTGAAACCTTCATTACATCTTTATGTGTCTCAGAAGGGTATTAGGAAGTTCAATTAACATTTGAGAAGTGTTCTGCAATCCTCAGATGACATGTACAGTGGAAGCATACAAAATGGTTATTATCCATTAAATGCATGATTTTTGCAGTGCATCTATCTTTCATCAAGTTACTCCTAGGTACGAGTGTGTTCTTCTTGGTTAGAAGACCACTTGAACTTGTGCAGCAGTACTGGCCAAATAGGGATGGCAAATAGCATTAGGGGGTGGGAGATTTTGCTGCTCACTGAAATCACTTTCAGTTGAAGGGAGAGTGACAAATCGTTGTTCAAGACTTCATTTATATAAAAATCTTAACAATTCTCAGTCCCACATCTTTTAAGGACCTATGAAGTCATTGTGAAAATAAGCACAGAGGAAAAGAAGTCTAGGAGGCAGGAACCATGATCCTGCTATTGTGTTTCACCTGCCAGGCAATGATTACCTCTGCAGTCCTTGCACTACTTCTAAGGTTGAGTAAGCGGAGTAATTAGAACATGAATTCAGAGTTCAGATTGTCCTTGTAAGTTTGTGCCTTGATATGGCAGACTGTGGGAGTATGGGTTTGCCAAAACCTTGACATTTCATTAATCCTGGAATGAATCATTTGCGCAGCAGAAAGGCTGAAGTCAGTCTGCCCTCTTTGAATGAATGTAGGTTTTTCATATTCAAGTATTGTGAAACTGGATTCAGAGCACCCCACAATTCATGCTTTCCAATAGCCCACTTGGTCAATCAGGAAGCCCTTTGGATGCGGCTCCCTAAATGCATGTGCCCAGGAGAGCATTGGACCATCAAATGCTGAGTGGGGTTAGGGCATAAGCACAAAATAAAATGTAGGCAAATGCATGGGGTCCTTGAACTGTAATACAGAAGACGCAATTGCAGATGAGAATCTATATCTAATAAATAACTCAGCAATTCAGTGTGTTTATTTCTTCCCTTCCAGGCCCTTCTAGGAAAATTTTCCTTTGTTCATAAGTATCATAAGCATATACAGGAGGGATGGACAACAGAGCTATGGTGGGGAGAAGAAGTAGTGGCAGAGTGGGAAGTGCATTGAATCATGTGCAAGAGGCATTTCTCTCTCCTGAGGAAGCCTCTGTCTTTGTTGTCCATGCTGGCCCTCAAAATCCCTAACATAGGTGCCTCTGTTAAGTGCCCAAGTTAAACGAACTTAGTCTTCAATTTCTTAAATTTCCAGGGAATAACTTGCCCATGAGAACATGTAATGACCTATACCCTGGGATAAGTAGAAATTTTTGTTGACTAAAGCCATGGAGTTTATCCATCAGTTTATCTGTATCTATTTATTTCCTTCTATGGCATTGTAACAATAAGGAACATCTTTTTTCTCTATCAGGTGTAAACTGAGGTAGGTTGCTTCCAGACTATAGTGCATGCACAAAGGTATGGAATACTAAACCGTGGTTGGGCATATTCCCTGTCAGACAGCCTTGTCAGACATCTCCCTCCTCCCTTGTGGATCTGTCAGCATGTATTCAGATCCCAAACCACATTGCACTGAGTGTCCACAAAAATCACCTTTCTCTTCTGACAGGAGCACTTCAGAGGTGCCAGGGCAGATTCCTTACTTGTTACACCTTACTTGTTACTTGTAAATTTTCCTCACTACTTTTTTGGTGGTGTTTTTTAAGCAACACTAGCGAATAAACCAAGGTGCATCAATCACCAGATCTGTCATCAGGTATTAGTGGATGATGTGTCTTCTCACCATAAATACCTTTCTATTTTTAACTATTGATTTGAACTTTTCTTTGGTAGCATAGAAAATTTGAGTAGAATAGCTTTATGCAACAGCAGAAACTTTAATTTTTAAGAGTGAAGGGCTAATCTTGTCACAATGTGCTACTAAAAATACCCAATATGTTCTATTTAAAGTGTTTGCTCTTTCCATCTAATAGATATTTGCATGTCAGAGGCGATGAGAGATGATTACCAGATGTTTCCAATCATCCTGGGAATCAGATCTGTGTCCTGAAGGCTGGAAGCCTTTCCTGTTTTTTCAAAAGAGGCTCATTTGTAATCTCAGAATGGTGTTCAAGGATGTACAGGTATGGGTATTTCCAATGTTCACTTAATGTGATCTTTAATAAAAAGATGGATCTATATTTCTATTTTGGCCTTAACTCCCACCTCCTACAAAGACTACCAAACTTTGAGACTTATTTCTAGCATTAAGAGTAGAAGAAAGGGGAAAGAAAGGAGGGGGGAAAGAGAAAACAGCCTACCTGTGGAGACACATATTATGTATATGGTCCTCCAGATAGAAGAAAAGACCAACTCCCTTCCCTTCCTCAGAAATGTCTTTCTAGAAGGACACTGTAAATGCAGTCAGAAATCTATATTCCAGATTGAAATTTAGGGGCACCAAAATATAAGTGACCCAACCTGATATTTATGTATCAAACAACTCCACAAATGGAGAGCACAGGCTGCCTTCTCTGCCTTCTCAGTCTGGCCATAACACTACTTTAATTTAGAATACCTTGTCCTTATGTCTAAGCAAGGTTTGGATGTAGTTTAGAAGTCCAGCAGCTAAAAAGCAACTGACTCTAAAATTGTTTAATAGGGAAAATGTCAAAAATTTACTCTTATGTGTATCTTTTCCTGTCTCCTTCAAAAGTTCCTTGTTCCAGCCTAAATTTCTTAAGCCATTGCAGAATCTGTCTGAGACACACAGAGTAGAAATTCATTCTCTTAGAGAAGCTTACAGTTTTAAAAAATTACTTTAATTTCAGCTGTGTACAAAACCTGACATTTTAAAATTGGCCAAGAAAGAATCCAGAAAAAATAATTTCACACGGAGCAAAGTTTTACTTTCATAATACTACTTTTTTTCATCTATGATTTATTTTTATTAGTCTCTTTTATCTGCTCTAATTGAAATTTTAAAATGAAAAGTTGAATTAAAATTAGATTTCAGCACAGTCATGGTGCTCTGTGAAATGTTTTAGCAATCCCAGAATCTCCAGGTCAGCTGCCAAAACCTTTTGTCTCTTTCTATCCTTCCCTAACACAAGATTCACTGTGTTCTCTGCATGGAATAATCTTCCAACTCAGCGACATTGTACTCAGACTTGCTGTTGTTTCTCCCGTTATATTCAAAGGGTTGGAATGACATTAATAAACAAAATGAAATAAATATTCAAGCTTTCAACTTCTCCAGTGCAGGTCCCAGGGCATATCTTATCCTATGGCTTTTAGACATTAGTACCTTCTCTGTGTCCCAAAGCAGCAGAATATTTAAGTGTGCATTAAGACCAAAACAAAAAAATAAATTTTTTTTTTGCAAAATGTGGACCACTGAATTTGAATTAGAGGGTTCTTGACATGGGCAGGTTTCTCAGTGGCCAATTCAGGGTGAAGTTCAGTTCCTTGAGCACAGACATCCATTACAATTAAAGATATCCTTTAAGATGTTCATCTGGTTGTCCTGTTGAGTCTTCAGAAAGTCTTGTGTCATTGCCACCACATGGTGTACTTAGACAGTACAAGAATTCTGTTTTTAGTGTTTATGTAAAGTGAATCACAGCAGCAGTTTCCCTGAACTTGGTATTAAGCAGATGCTGAAGTTAAGATACCACCTAGTGATGTGTTTCTGTGGAACTCAGACCACTGCAGGGCTGTGTTTATTTGGAAAAGCCAGAATACTACTTATGATTCACAGAACCACATACAGAGTAGGAATATAAAGATGTCAGCCTAAATCCTGACTTTGTTAGTCATCAGTAGCAGGTGCTATTTGTAACACAATAGTAGCAGCACCAGTATGTAGTACTGCTTCCTCAGATTTTCCTCTGGTTTCCATAAGTTTTCACTTAGGGACTTCCCAAGACAGGGAGGATATCCTTGTGTTTGCTAAGACATCACTTATCCCTTCCCATTCCCCTTCCCTTCCCCTTCCTTTGCCTTTCTCTACATGGAAGAGTTTTTGTTATGAATACCATAATAATGAGCTATATACTGCATGAGGAAAAATGTCAGTGAGCCCTCCTTGGCATCTATTTGTAAATTTGGGGTTTTTTTCCATAGACAAGTATGGTATGGTAATGCTATTTTCTACTGTCAGAACCACCTACACCTATCTTTATCCTTTCAGTCATCAGAAATCCACTGTCGGCTGTAAATAACAACAAAATTGAATTGTAGGCATTTTGTATTTAGCCCTGTCTTGCCTGAAAGACATTAACACCCATCTGTACTTAATGTAATATTTTCAAATGTCAGTGTCTCTTCTTCTACCCGTGCATCATGACTGCCAGTAGGCAATACAGTTAAGGATAGAGTTCAATTATTTCCAAAGAAATAGCACGATAATATTAGGTATGGAGGTATCTTCTACAATGATTCATATTCCTTCTTGCATGACTGTCTGCTTCTTTCGGCCACTACATACACCCTCTTAACAGTGACTTGCTGATCTCTAATTTTTCTTCTGATTAATCTGAGTTTCCTGACTGCTGGCATGCAAACAAGCACCCCCATTATCTAGTTTGCTTCAGCAGACACTATACATACATCTAAAACTATCTGTGTGAATAGTTTCTTCAAAGGAAGAACTTTTCCTGTTGATAATCTCTGCAGTAAGGGAAGTAGTTATGTTGGTTTGCTAAAGATGCAGCTACTCTTTGCTCAACATTGTCCTTTACTATGTCAAATCTGAGTGAATTTTCTCAGCATGTCCTCATCTGCTGCTGCATTAGGAGAACTCCTGAGAAAAGGCACAAAAAGCCAGAGACACTTGGGGTTGTAAAAATATTTTTGTCAAAGGAAACAGCATACAAAATCAGAAAAGCAAGCTCTCCTTTTCTGTTTTCTTTTTTTGAAGAAAACTTAACACTTCCTTCCTTTTATTTTCTTTTATTTCTTTTTCCTTGGTCCCTATCCCACAGGTTAAGGAAAACTGGGTTTAAACTGCTGGTCTTACCTAGTTTGGTTTCTCCTCAGGAAGAGAGTGCTATTTACTGCATGAGCAAAAACCCAGTGATGGATTAATTTTTAGTGTTATTTGAATTGCTCCCAGGATTAGAGGAAAAAAATCGAATCTGTGGGCATGTTTTGTGAATGTTAAGCAAGCCGTGACCTTAGTTTATGAATTCCTGATTTTCAATTCAGCCATAGAGGTATTCATGCATTCACCTCCTATTTAAATTACACGCTTTGGGTTAATTAAATCAGGACTAGATCTATAAACGGCCAAGATATGCAGTTCTTTATGTAGCTGTATTCTTTATGCATTTAAACCGACTCTTCTAGCAAGCCTGTGGCAGTTACTGTCAGATAACATAGGAAATAATACATGATCACCACTGGGGACAGAATAAGATGCAAGTAGCACTGCAGCATTTATGAGTAACTGTTTCAAGTGGTTTGTGTCAGCATAGCTCTAGTTAAGTGGAAAATCAGATGACTGGAAAACTGACATGAGAAAAAGAGGTGAGCTAGGGATTTCCACTGGCAAGAAAGATAGTGGAGTTAGCTTGACTCCAAAGGATGCACTCTACTTATATTTTAACTTATTTTGCTAAAATGGTATCCAATTACCTATTGTACATTAAGATGATTTTATATTAGTGGAAAAGATAATAAAAGAATAACCCTTTACAAAGGTACTGCTCCTTTGGCACTGAATTCATATACATGCTAAGTTTCCCAGAAGCTTTCAAACCTTTTTCTGATCTTAGGAAAAATTTTCACAGAGTGATAGAATATCCAAAGGTGGAAGGGACCCACAAAGATCACCAAAATCCAGTTCCTGACCCTGCACAGGACTACCCCAAGAGTCACATCATGAGAAGGAAAAGAAGATTCAATAGGCAAACATTTGCTGTTGACAGTTCATTCCTTCCAAAGATTTCAGGATAAGGCTTTTTTGAGAACAGGATGGACCTGGTTCTGATGCCTGGGGAAGCACTTGCCACATGGGACAAAATTGGAGAAGATTTAAATTCAACTGAACATGGTGACACCTGAAATCTCCTCACTGGTACATGACAGAAAAATGCTCATAGCATGCCCCCACCCCTTATGAAATTTTAAACAATGAGCGAACAATATATGTCATATGTCTGACAGTGTTTAAACAAACATAAGAAATGAATCAATGTTTTTCTTCTGTGCAAGTAATTCCCTCAGAGGTCAAAAAGCTCTTTGCAGACAAACTCTATTGACCACTAATAGATTATTCGAGGGCTAGCTTTCTGTGGATATAATTTTTTGCCATGTTTTGGCAAAATAATTGTAAAAGGAGAATGAAGGTAGGTGCAAAGAAACCTGAACTTTGTGACAAGCAGAATGTTGTAAATTCAACATTTATAGTTTGTTTAATGTATCATAAATTGAAGAGGAAAAGACGGTCATCTTATGCTTGATTTCTGTAGAACATCTGCACTTTTTTTTAATGTTTGTGAAATATTGAAAATGGGAAAAGAAGACTTCCACACCGCTATAGCTAGCTGTTGTACATGACTGAGAGACAGTATAGTATGGAGGGATATGTGTTATAGAAATGCTAGGTTATGGCAAGGCTGGAGAAAGGAATGCGGTCATCTGATTTGACTCAGTATTGGACTTTGGCACTGACTATAAGTTCATTTCAATTATCCCCACTGACAGCTGCCTGAGACTATTAAATAAAACAATTTTTATCCAATTGCCATCTGTGAGCTGCTAGCAGCTTTTCTCTCATCTGAGGCACTGTATCTGACAGTGTGGCATTCCCATTTTACTGTAAAATAAAGGAATCCATATGAGATCTCACTGAAGGTGCTCCTCCACCTGTCTAGACTGAGGAGTTTGATCTCGTGAGCAATTTCAGAGCAGGTTGCAGGTGACACTGCAGGGACCATTGCTCTCAAGGAGTAGATGGCCCCTTGCTAAGCAAGAACTCCCTGGTTACAACACATATGCAGAGTTCTGCCTCTCCTGACATCACTTTCCATTTCTCTCTGAGAAAAAGGAACAGTATTTTCCTTTCTCCAAAGGTTGTACTTTTGTTGTTGTTGTTGATATAGTTGTGGTATTGCTCATAGGAGTTCATAGTAGCTGTGAAAAAAGGTAAAAAAAACCCCAAAACTCTGGTCTTTAGCTACATGATTTGGCTGTTCACCTGGGAGATAAATAGCATGGGACTCCTGTTTAACAATCAATTATGTCAAGCAGTCTGACTAGAGCACACAAATGGTCTGCATATCAGGGTGGGAACCTGAGTCTCCTCACTTTAATCTGAATGCTCCAACTACTAAACTGTGAAGCCCCACTTGCTAATATTGTATCTTGGCTGCCAATTCATTGTTAATACTCTTTTCCCAGAGGTTATGCTCACTAAGCAATTTGTAAACAACAGCAAATCAGATAAAAATGCAAAAGCTGCCTTCCACAGTAATAACAACAAACAATAAAAAAGACCCAATACTATCTAGATAAGATCACTTTTCAAAGTGAGAATTTCCACCATACAATGAGTTCTTTTATTGAGGTGTTCTGAGAGGTACATAATTACTACCCAAGTAACTGTAGACAAGCTGATATCTGTGATACATCAAAGGGAATCAAAACTTCAGCCTCACTGAAATGAAGTATTAGTACATACAGTATTGTGCTGTAGTCTATGGAAAAAAAAATTGCTAACCTTACTTTTGATTAACTACATGTTAACTGTAGAAAATATGCTAATACTGTTGAAATGATGAAGTGCTTTCTCTTAACTTTTGATTTAAACACTCACAAAGATCTACATTTAAGACACTGTGCCAGCATAAGGCGAGCAATAGGTAAATAGACTGATTAGGATCTATAAAGAGTGAGACATGAATACACAGGGAAATAAATTTATATCACAGAGTTTTAAGGCTGGAAGGAGCCTTGGGAACATACTTAGTTCTTTTCCAGTCCTAAGACAGAACTAAATATGCAAAGTACACTTCTAGCAAATTTGTTTGTATATTCCCTCAATACTGGGAGGAGGTTTCTGTTCCAAGCAACTGGGTTATAGAAACATTTTCTGAGATCAGTGAAGGGATTGAAATGCTAAATAGTGTCAGGATCAGAGTCTTGACCAGGTCTGTGAAAGGAATCTGTGGTATAACAGCTGGTGCTAGGAGGAGACTGGGACTATCTCTGGGAAAAAGTCTCTATATTCTTAGAAGGAGCAGGGTATTCTGCCAGGGATATTATTTAATTTGATTCTTGTTCATGCATTCAAAAAATCTAGCTAACTGTAAATTTGCAGAGTAGGTTTAAGCAAGATGTTGCAGTGCAAATCAGCAGGGAACACACCTGGGCCCAGTCTTAGCTGCTCCTGCCTTTGGACAGGCATACAGGGAGGAAAACAATCAGAAAAACAGACTAGAAGAGAGACGGGGAGGGGATGGAGACATTGCCTAGGGCAGACAAGCTTCTTGTGTAGAGGATTGAATAAAAGCATGAGTGTGAATCCACCTTCCTCAGTCCCCAAAAACTCTGTCCCACTCCCTGACCAGCAGCCAGTCTGACCTTCCAGGAGCCTGGCACAGGCAAAGGAGGTATCCAGCCCATGAGCATTGGTTGCTGCCCTGTTGCTTTAGGGAAGTCTCTGCTGAGCCATTGCTTCCTGCTTGTAAGAAATCACCATCATAGTCGGAAGAGAGTGCCCACCTAGCTGACCCAGCTTGGTGCCACCAGAAAGCCCCCCACACCTTTTTCTTTTCTCCATGGGCCATACCAAGTCCTGATGGCATATGATGCCTCTCAAGTACTGCCAAAATAATGTTAGATTGGATCTTCTAGAAGGTATGCCCCCACTTTTCTCCCCTTCATCCCTGGAAACATGACTTTCAAAATGTGAGGAAAACCTGTTAGGGCTGAACTCAGGGACTTTATAGCAGATGTATAATCATACTAGATGCCAGTTTTTCAAGTTAAACTGCAATCCAGATTTCCTGATATGCCACATCTCCAAATTAGATATTGTCTTTCTTACATTTCTCAGGGGTGGAATAAAGATGTTTTCAGAATAAAACTGTCAAAGAATGTTAGCTTTATTAGCAGTAACAAAAATGAAAAGCAAACTGTCTTGAGTGTATGCAAGACATAAAACTTGATGAATGCAGATAAAAGGACAGTTTTTATACAATTACAGCCCTAGATCAAGAAACTGAAATGGGTAAGTAATAAATGTACAGAAAAAATCAGGTGCCTTGGTATTCAGAAAACATTAATTTTATCTTGCATAAACAAGTAGAACTGAAGAAAGTAAAGTATTAAAGAAAGACTGGTAAATGCTAAAAATAATGTAATATAATATATTTTGTGAAGATTTACTTTGTAGTATTCAATTTCTCTTTACAAAGTCATATGTCAATTTGCATCAAATTCCATCCTCCAATAAGAGTAATTGGAATAAGTTCAGGCTCTTTTGATTCATACACAGGCAAAAACTTAATTTAAGTAGAGCTCATGTTGGAAGCATAGCTAAGTTTTAGTTGCAATATGTTTAAATATATTTACAGGCTATTGTAAGTAACTAATCTGAAACCAGAATTAAAAAATTGAGATAATATATTATAAGTGAATTTAGAAATTATAAGTTATAAAAAAATGTTTGGGTGCAATTGTAATATTCCCTCTTAGAACATTTCCAAATCTTCACCTGGTTTAAAGGCTGTAATCGTGTTCACTAAGTACTTCAGAGGTTCAGAGGTTCACTAAGTGCTTCAATTTTTCTTCTTTCATCACTGATGTAATTCCCTTCTTTGGAAGAAACATTCACTTTGCTCATTGTGACATCGTGCAAAACCTACAAGACTGCATTTGCGTAACTTTAATGTTTGTTGATCTAAATCAATTTACACGATACTATTTTTTAAATATTATACTGTTTTATCTCCCACTCCTTGACAGTCTTGCTATAAGAGAAGGCAAGGAATGTTGGTAGGGATCTGGGGAAGATGATGGGAAAAGATGGGGTTTGTAGCCCCAACTCATTTTGTGATCTCCTTCTCCCAGTTTGCAAAGAAGGGTTTTAGCTGTATTCAAAGCAGGAGGGATGAGAACTGCCAGTTATGAAAAGAAGGAGTGTGTTTATACCCTGTGGTGGGGTGCCAGAGGAAAGGACTGCATCATGATTGCTTTAAACAAGTTTGCTTGGGTGCAAGGGCACTGTGGCCATGGGAGCTGTACAAGACAATTACTGTTCTATTTCCTTCTTACCTCTGGCCTGGGAGGACATCCTTGGGTCCTGCCGGTGATTTTCCCAGCAGCATTCCCACAGCAGGATCTGAAGTTGGCTGAGAATCCAGAGGGGCTTTCACATTATTGTCTTGCAGTGGGAAGATAGCTGGTACCCCTTGAAAATAGCTTACATGGCAGAAAAGAATGCTGAGAGACATGCTGGTGTTTTTCCTTTGAGTTTCCTATGGACATGGTACTTAGGAGCTTAATGTAGGCCTTTCAAAGTGTTATCTTCAGTCAATGCTTCTTCTTACCTTCAGTACATCTCATTTTGTTGTAATCCCAAAGCCCACTGAAGTCCATTGACGGACTCCACTGGCCTGTGTGGGTTTGGGACCATATTCTAGCATATCATTTATCTTTGACTGCACTAGAAATGGTCAAAGATGAGCATTAGTAATGCCATGTCTCAAGCTGAGTCACTTTTCATTCAAATAAAGTGTTTTGAAGGTGTTTTGAAATTAGATAAATTACAATATTAAAAAAAAATCTGGAAGTATTCGACATTCTCAATGAATTTAGCACAGCTGATGGCAATTCTGACAGTGTTGTGCCCTCATGAGCTGTTTAGGTCAGTGACAGTCCCCCATTCCAGTTTTTGAGCAACATGACTAAGCCAAATACGTATCTTATTTCTTAACTCTTTGCAATAATTCGTTCACTCTGAGCCACAAAATTTGTAGTGTTGGATTCCCAGCTGTCAGAGCTCAGCATCTTCAGGTAATATTGGTCAAAAAGGACAGTCTTATGACAACTGTTAAGGTAGTAGCTATGAGAAACCGACTACAGTAATTTCATGACTATAAGGTGCACCCTTTTGACTAAAATTTTCACCCGAACCTGGAAGTGTGCCTTATAGTCCGGTGCACCTTATATGACCTACAAAGTTTGGAAGTGCGAGCCGTGAGCTGAGCCACGAGGCGGGGCAGGACCGGGCAGCCTTCGCCCAGCAGGAGCCGTGTGGGGTGGGAGGCCCGAGCCCAGGGCGGCCCCGAGCCGAGGGCAGCCCTGAGCCACTCTGAACCGCAGCAACCCCGAGGTGTGAGCCGTGGCCACCCCGAGCCCTGCCTCACCAGCCGGGGGTGGGCAGGAGTGCTGGGGCTCCGCACACGGGGAGGACATTTGGGGTTGCACTTAAAAACTACACCGATCTTTGAAAAATGTTTGCAAATTGAGCACCTGCCAGTAATTCGTTACTTTGTTGCGCGCCCCGCAGCTTCTCACTGCAAAAAAAAGTGCGCCCTATAGTCCAGTGCGCCTTATATGATCTACAAAGTTGTGAAATTTGCCAACTCCTGGGGGGTGTGACTTATAGTCCAGTGTGCCTTATGGTTGTGAAATTACTGTAATGTGGTAGTCAAGTGAGCCAGTAAGATCACTATTGCTAGTTACACAGGCCCTGCACTAATTTTGGAATGTGAGGAACAATTATTTTAACCTTTTAAGGTTAAAAATGCTTCAAACTGGTTCATGGGTCAGAGGCTGCTCTACTTTTGATTCATTGGCCTCTCAGAAGGAAGCACTGAAAAACACTTAAACTTTCAATGTGGCACTGGAAAATATGCTCAGTGAAGGGTGGATATATCAAAATGAGGAAAAGCAATGATTGCTGAGAGACAAATTCATTGTTTCTGAAGATCCTGACTACCCCTCTGAATATGTGACTCTGGTGATATTCTAACTGCATGGGGTTTTAGTCTGTGGAAAGCAGGGGACCAACCAAATGATGGAGAGCAGTAATAGATCAATTTTTAACAATAGAGTTCCATAAATATTCCTCAATTTGGCTGTAGAAAACTGTCTGTGCTTAAGGTGGCTGTCTAGAAAATTGAGTATTTTTAAGAAAATTGTTGTCCCATGATCAAGGAGAGCTGTCAAAACCACTTGGGAAAAAACAACACAAAGTAATTAATGCCAGAGATATTTATGTGTTATTGCTAAGGAGAGAAAAAAAAAAGCCATGCTGAATATATTTGAGAGTCTAGCACAAGTTGCCACACAAGTTTTGTGAGGCAGAAGGGATGGAATGTAAAGAGTTCATAAAATTGGCTCTGAACTTGTATTATCCAGGAGGCAGATTGTATTTCTAGCATGGCCAATCATCTCCATTGCCCTCACACTTCTCCATCACAAGGGCTATGTTGTTGGGATTTACTGTAACATATTATTTCCTAGAAAACCATTTAATAAACGGAGGACAAGAAGAAACTACAGATCAAGATTTCGCTTATTGCCTTATCTACAACTTTCTATGTGCTGAATCAGAATCCCTGCAAAAATTCCTACCTGTATGATTTTTCTGTAACCTAATACCTTCCTCTTACTTCTGACTTTGCCCTCTAGCTTTGGAAAGATCTGAATTGAGCCTGAGGTGTCCAGTCAGGCTCATTGAGCAGCAGGATGAGCTGCAAGTCTCCTGAAAGGAGCAGCTGGCTGGGCCAGTCAAGGGTTTCTTAGAGCTAGGAGTGTGATGTCAGCGTTTAGACCCATCTATCTCAGGGTGATGCCAGCAGCTCCCAGCGTGTTTTGGACATGGGGCAGCAAGGTGAGAAAGAGCACTTCCATTTCCCCCTTTGCCATTTGACTCCTTCGCTTTGCTTGAAAAAGAAGTCACAAAAGGAGCGACAAAGGTGATGGTTATGGCTTTATTCCTGTTGTCTCCTTTGCCTAAGGAGGGATGCAGACAGATGCAGACAACAAATTTCATTCCAAGGGGTTTATTCCTCCCGTGTGAAAATCAGAGAGGAGGACAGGAAAAGCAGCTGCACCGCTTGATTATCTCACCCGACTTGTAAATGCCGGTTTAATGTTTGCTTACTTGCACAGTTTGTCAAGAAGGAGCCAGCGCCGCCGACCAGGCTGGAGCGCCGGCGGCTCTGAGCGCTGCCGGGGCCGCTCCATCCTCCCCAGGGACGGCGGCAGGACACGGGCACAGCCGGGCCCCGGGTGCCATCCCGGCCCCGGGTGCCATTCCAGCCCCCAGGTGCCATCCCAGCCCTGCAGTTGCCACGCCAGACCCAACAGGTGGCAATCGCCGCCCGGCTGCGCTGCCCCGCTGGCACGGAGGGCTCTGCCTGCCGGAATGCTCCGCTGCCAGCAAAGCCCGCTGAAAACGCAGCTTCCTCTGCACACACTGCTGCCTTCCAGGTTTGGGAACATTTCCCGCACCTGATATCGTTGTCTGCTCCACGCCAGAAATCTGAAGTAGAAGCTGTGAACTATGGCAAAAGCCATGATGCCGACTCAGAGACATTTACCTGGAGTCACACCGAAGTCCTCAGGCCTTTCTAGGTTTTAGTCTGAAGCAGGATCTGCCCGTCTTGTTCTGTTTTCATTTCCATATGGAAATGAAAAAGGTATGAAAAATGGTATGGAGGTATGAAAAAATAAATCATCAGAAAATGAAAGAGTGTGTATGTGTGTGTGTGTGTGTGTGGAGAGCAGTGCTGTTAGTGAAACTAAGAGTTCATGCATTGCCATGGAAACATTCACATCCTAGCAACAGCTTATTGATAGCAAGATGACATGGAAAGACAAGAGCTGATGCCTTTGACTCATGGGAAAACAAGCTATCCTGCATTTCTAAGTCTCTACCTTCTTTTTTATTTTTTTTTCCAAGAGTGTATAGTGGTTTAACATAAAAATCCCTAATGGACATTTCTTTTCATAATAGTTTGTTTTTGTGTTTTTGCTAAGAAAAGTTCATGCAGCTGAATTATTTTAGTTGGCTATCTGACAAAAAAAAATCTAAAAAATTAAAATACAGTGAAGAAATGCAAAGATATAAAATTATTTTTTTTTCCTTTAGAAATGTAGTGAGACATTTTTTGATTAACTGAAAACATGTAGAAGGTAAATTCCATGTTTTCTGTCCATTTCTGTATTTCCCAGAATGTTTTGTTTACTACAGCTGAAATCATTAAGATGTCATTTGCTGGGATGCAGGGTGGAATCATTTGTGGTAGGGTCTGCATTCCTCGTGATGCCCAGGGAATGCATGTGCTGGGAAGTACTGAAAGTCTTTATGTGCCTTTGGTTTTGGGTGGGCAGAGCAGGACTCAGGTGCATTTTCTGAGAAATTGCATTTCCTTTATTTTCCTGGTACACTGAGGTACAAGAAACTTCACCCCAGTGAAGACAGAGTACCACAGCAGTCACTGTGTGTGGAAGGAGATATCCTAGAGAGCAAGGATCAGACTGCTATTAGCACTATTATTATTGCTATTAAGTACAATAGCATTGTGGAGTCCTAGCTGTAAAGCAGGATTTAAATGTGACTTGTCCTATACAGATGCAGAAGGTGTTTTTACCTCGAAACTTACGATTAGTTGGTTTGGCAATGTGATTGTTCATTGCCAAGTTATTCATTGTTAAGAAGAAAACCCAATATTTCCTTTATTAATTTTGTGTATGTGTGTGGTGGGTGTATGTTTGTAGGAAGTGTTTCTGTCAAAATAGGCATTCCAATAACCATCTTGGAAAATCAAGAAATGGATTGTTTTGTACCTAGCATTACTGAAGTGTTAACATTTGTTTAAGAGCTTTGCTGAACTGGATATATATAAAGGACTCCCTGAACATTACATTTATTGTGAGACTAACAGTGAATCATAATATTTTCACGGTTAATAAAAAACATGTTTCACAAATGTGACCCTTTATCTGTACATGAATTAAAAATGGGAATAATGAACTATCCCAAGAGAAATTAGTGATGTTTACAAACTCTGAGTTTTGAAACCCTCCTTATTTACCTACCTTTCATGATTTAAAAAAAAAAATAGACTTCTGTGCACCTTTTGTTCCTTCAGCAATATTTTCTCCTTGGAAAATCATCAAGGACTGCTTGGGTGATCAACAAGCCAGGCTGATGTTTTGATACTACCATTGCATTATGTTTACAATAAATGGGAAGCTAGTGCTGTGGAGCCATTGTGGGAGCAGTCAGAAATATGTGAAAGAGAGGAAGAAGACAATAATGCCAGCAATATAACTGGTTGTCATGCCTGATGCTTAGGTGGAGGATTTCTAAAGAGAGAGAGAGAGAGAGAGAGAGAGAAACAGCATCTGGAAAACGATGATGATAATTAAAACAGGCCATAGATGGACCCTATACTGTTGTTATTGTCCTGTTCTGGCCTGGAGTTCCTTCAGTGCCAACTGTGTTGCTTCATTTCCAGGGCAGGATTGATGTGAATCACAAGGCAGAGGGCTCTGATCAGCTCCTTACTTCCTTCCCAATAGTAAGCCATAAATCAGAAGTAATCCTGAGAGCAGGAACTAGACTTGCCAGGTGCTTCTCAATTGGCACTGGCTTTTGCATGGTCTCTCTGGGGCCCCTAGATATTATTTCAGCTCCAGATTTGCGAAAGGTGAAGGCATAGAAGTGGGGATTGCTCTGAAGGACTATAGTGGAGCTGTCTGCATTTCCTCAGTGCTTGGTAAGCAGTGTGCACTGTGAATGGTGGACTAGGCTCTGACATGATTTTTACTTACGCATTCTTGTATTTGAAGTTCTTTTCCCCATTCCCTGCTCTTTGGTGACTTGTTGGAATTAGAGGCAAGGAAGGCAATGCTAAAGGCCTGTCAAGGTTAAGGGCAGGTGTGCATATATTTGTGTCAATCTGTGTAACAGCATGTCATCAGGTAGCTTAGATGAAAACACGTTTTCCCTCCACTGAACCCTTTGGAGTTTTTATAGATTTGAAAAGATATGAGTTTTGGAAGGGACCAGGCAAGCAAGGAATAACTGTGAATTTTACTTCTCTCTCCAAATCAGAATGAGGAAACAGTTCTGCTTGTAGAGGTTCAATTCAAGAAATTTGAACTGAAATTCAATTTTGAAGAAATGTGATCAACAGTATTGACTTCCTTGCAGGGGCTGGGGGAATATTAACTCTTTGGATAGAAGAAATTTTTCAGTTCTAGTAATTGACATTAATTCAGGGCCTATGGTACATAAAGAATGCTTCTGCTCTCCTGATTTCTCTTGATTGACTTCTTGGGACTGATTTGGGAAAATGTGTTTTTTCTTTCTTTCAGTTAAGGGTGTGTTACCTGTTAAGAGAAGATTGATTAGTCACCATTAGCACCTGGGAATGCCTTTATTTTTATCACTTCAAGCAAATATGTCTGCAGCTAGAATCATAATTATGTGCATTACTGAGACAGTTTTTTTCTATTCTTTCATTATATTTTGACAGAAAAGAAATGTCAAGGGAGTAGCACTTGCTTTTTAGCTCTGAAACATTTACATCTGTTGTACATATTTGTCTTCTTTTTGTCACACTATCCTTTCAAATCTTTCTTTTGCTGCCTTGTACTTAGTGTCTTGCCACTGTTCCATGAATTAATGTCAAGGTTTTACAAAGATTTTATGAAGAACAGCTACAGATTGTCTTCTCTGAAGCTGTAAACCATCTTTGTTCAGTTGCAAAGGCATGAAACCCACTGGAGCTTTAATGATTTATAGCAACTGCAAAACTGGTCAATCTCTCTAAGATTTCAGTGGCATACATTTTTAGAGTCAGACACCAGTGGAGTCTCTATCCTGTTTGACAGAAGTAAAAGGCATTAGTAAGCGTTACACATGACTTCAGGATTAGTGTGAATATTTTAAGTCTGTTTTTCTGGTGTTTATTCTGATATGTATCAAACAACTGGGAAGAGAAGATAAAAACTGGGAATGCCAAAAAGTAATTCTGAATGTTTTAATGTTTTCAATATTTTGTAACATTTCTGTCTATTTGGCTTTTTATTTTTTTTTTTCATGCAACAGTGGAGGACCAATCTCATCTGCAAGCATTTGCAAATGGCTGAGATACAAAGCAAATTTAGTCTAGGCTTGTACCAATTTTTTAATTAAGAAAGAGTTTGTCCCATCATCGGCAATCATTTCCATATTCAAGGATGTGTTTCTAAGAGGAAATCTCATTGTTACAAAACATCCCAATTTAATTAAAAGAACCCAGTTGTTAGGGGATATAGGACAAACTGTCACTGGACTTACGACAGTAAACAACATCTAAGTAGCTGTCAGTGAATCCCAAATGTAAGAATTAAGTCATGTGTGGCACTGTTTCATCTAAGCTGTGTTGAGAAGCTGATGGGAAGAACTCTATGTACCATGCCATTTCCTTGAGGTGTTACATTACTTGTAATTGAGAGATCCTCTGAGAGAATGACATACCATCCCTAAGTGATGCTGATGCTTTATTTCCCATAAAGTTATAAGTGATCCATAGCCCTGTTGGGATGTTAGGAGACACTGTATTGCTTTGAAGAATTGTCATACAAGGCACAAACTTCAGGATCCAGCTTGTTCGTTGTCCTTATAGGTCCTGCTGTCACTTTTAGAAGGAAGCAGGCATTCTTCTGAGATTTCTGCATGCATAACCATGCCTTTTTTCCCCTAATATAGGCTTTGCAGTTCAGGTTGATCACTGAACTACTGCTAGTTCTTGTTTTCTACCTTCTTTCTAGCATACAATTTGGATCAGCACTTCAGAAAGATATTGTAGCTAGCCTGCCATCCCTAGTCCTATAGAGCTTAAGATCGTGGTATCTGCAATAAAAA
>PYHW01010133.1:5404405-5431466 GCA_013186435.1 Turdus rufiventris | reverse complement strand
AACCCCAAGTGAATGAAAACATGCCACACACCCTATTAACAGTTTCTTCACTCCTTCTAGTTGAATTCTTTCACATTTTCTTAGCTTCTTTCTACTTGAGGTCAAAAAGTAGCTGTAATGACAGGCTATTTTATTGAGGCTCCTTTTCTCTTTGCAGTATGCCTTCAAGAATGGCCATCTGCTTAGCTATGCTAGCTGCTGAATATTTAGTTTTAATCTAGGGCCACCACTGAAATGAGCTCAACCAAGTTCATTTGGCTCAGCCAAGATTGCACATTTACTTCATGGTGCATTGGACCATTTCTCTGCAACATGTACTTTTGAAAATTACATCTCATGAATGAAAATTACAGGCGAGGTTCTTGGCAGTGGCAGACAGAGCCCTACTGAACTGAGAGGAAAGCCTGATTAAAAAGGGGTATGGAGAGAAACTGAAGACAGTTTTCTCTCCTGCTGCCTTTTTCCCTTACTGAAGAAAGCTTACTAACATTTAAGGACACCCATTGCAGAGTTTCTTAAGCTTCATTTTTCCTGCTTTCCTTCTTTCCGCTGGTATTTTTACCTCAACCAAGCAAGGCTCAGTCTTGTCCAAAAGTTTTCACCATCCTCACTGTTCCCTACCTTCTTTCAGGGAGGTGCATTATGTCTGTGAGCTACTTCAGAGGAGATGTAAGAAGGAAGAGGCAACAGGAAGGCTCAAATACAGGGAGAAGCCTTTTACCTAGCAAGAAAATATAAAAAAGAGCGTGACATGTGAAGGACTGGCTACCCAGAAGTCCTGGAATGAGAAAAGAGGACAGGGTTAAAGAGGGTAGGGAGACCTTTTGCATGGCAATGTGGCAAATGGAAGTCTGGGACAACAGAGCTGAAGATGAGCAGTTTTGGAGGAGGGTGAAAGGAGGAGCCCCTTGGATGAGACAGAAGCAGAGGACGGGGGTCAGATGGCACAGGGAGCTGAAGGAATAAAATGAAGGAAAGCAGTGAGCCCCTGCTTATGTAACACTTGCACAACTTTCAGAAGCTGCAACCACTGTGATCTTCTAGGGCTGGGACACAAATGACATCTGATTACTGAAGTTCCAAATGGCACGAAGGCTAACTGATTATAATCGAGTTTCCAAGTAGTTCTTTTGAGCACCGTGTTTTAAATCCACTTACATATTCAAAGATGTGGATCTAATTTCTTTTCTACAACCACATTATGCTCTTGAAAGTCAGTTGCTTTTCACCTCAACAGGAAGAGAACATGCAAGGAATGAAAAAACACAGGAAGTCAATCAGCATAAAAGTCAGAGCAAATGCTCAGTGAACAGATATTTTTACGCTTGGTGAGCAGACATTCTGCTTGTGGTTCTTGAGTGAAGCCTTTTCCATACTTGTCATGACTAGTGAAAAAATAGAAAGGAAACTTAGATTTATTTTTTAATGTTTTTGGGACGTCTGAGAAATTGTGATGGGATGATTCATCAGCATTTTGCGTCTGGGTTACTTAGAATACCAGTGATATATGTTTAAACTTGAGTAGATAAGAAATAAATGCAGCCTTTCATGTGATAGATTATTGTAATACTTTTATTCTAAGTTGCCATTTAGGCTCTTGTATAATTGAAGTCTGAGATTTCTCCTATGAGTCAACCATCATTTTGATAAATCATTTAAATAAATGAAGTGATTATCAGTTTTTAGTGTGAAGAAGAACATTCAAATGTTGTAGAATGTAAGACCACAGAACAAAAATAGAAAAGAAAGCCTCTACTGCTTTGTTTGCTTCAATGTGAATTTGTGAGTTATTTTGGGTCAGGGACTAGAATTTAATGTGTACTTGTAATATACTCTTGCACTTTACACAGACTCATAAAGCAAGAGATCACTGTCCTTGTTCTATGTACAATGCAAATGCAGCTGATGATCTTGTTTTCCTCTTGGACTTTGCTAAGTATGCATGTGAGACCAGGGGAAGAAAAACAGATGTTAATGAAATCACTTGCAGAGACTAAGTCTTGATCTAACCCACACAGCCTCAAAACCATAGCTTTTCTGTGCATGTATTTATGAATGTTTGGGGAAAGGAGAGTGTATTCCGGTTACAACTCATGTAACTTGAGGGAATGATTTTTCAACTATAGTAATTTTAAGTTTTCCATATATTGTTGAACCTACAACCGTGAAAAAGTATTAATGCAACCAAATAAGTTAAAGCTGATTTTTCCCAAGATTTAAAAGGAAAAGTGATGTGCAAATTAGATTCCACATATTATCTTTATCCTTTAAGTATATGTACACTTTAAATATGAAGGAAAAAATGCAGGCTTCAATATAGGGTATGGAGGCTGGGGAGTGCATTTTTCTTAGTTCAGATATGTAAGCTCAAATTCAGTGTTTTCCTCTGTAATAATGAGTCTCTTGATTTGTGGTTTAGGTTTGGTTCATTGTGGTAAGGGACCAAAGTGTGAAATATGGATTCCCATTCTCACACGAATTTCATCTTCACAGCTTCTCTCCATCTAGTCCATCATTCTGCAGCTATTAAATAGTGAGATTAACTCAAGGCAGAAAACATTGCCATCCTGCAAAAGGAAACACAGGGGTTTAATGTTTCTTAGATAAAGGACAAACAAACCCACAAATTGTAAAACATAGTACAGAAATTTATACAAATTTAATAGAGTTTCATAGAAAGATTTGAATGAAATTTCACATGTTTTTCACTCCTGGGGGCACCTTATGTTCCAGATGAGCAAAGGTCTTTTTGTCTTCAAAATCTTCATGTCAACGTCATCTGTCCTGAGTCCTGCAAATTTGGTACTGGGGATTTCTGTTTATTTGAATTTTAGCTTGTACTTAACACAGTTGGCCAGAGATGGTGCTGAGTGCTCGGATATTGCAGATTGAAATGCAGTGGCAACTTGAACAGAAGTGATTTGGGACATTAATCATAGCTAGACTCAGCTGCCATGAGTATGACTTTGAGTGAATTTAAAATTAGAGAAAAGTGCCCTGCTTGTAATAGTTAGCAAAACAGCAGCAAATAAAACGATTTTAGAAAATGAGAAAATGTTTGGGAAGATGTAACACAGGGAAAAAGATTTATCTGTTTGTTGTATTTGCTGATATTTTATTGTTCAGTTAAATAAAGGTAATCTCCTGGAAGTGAATTCATCTGGCATTATCAGATAGGTAGTAGAAATGAAAATAAGCTTGATTTACTAGTAGCACCTGTGGGTTGCAGCTAATTTCTGCCTGTCTTTTCTTAATTGCTCTCTTATTTCATGTCTGTTTTTTATTCCAGTGTGAAAGTCTGTGCAAGAGTGAAGCACTTAGAGCACCTGAAGTGTTGCACCATAAGTCAAACACTGGAACCCTGTCCTTTGTGGTGGGTTCTCATCCAAAACTGACCCTATTGTAGTCAGTGCCAGGGTTCACTGTGATGAGGTTCTCTGAGTTTCTGAGATGAGGCTGGAGAGTTAGCCTCCTTTGTCATATATACTGGTCTTTTCCTTCTTATCCATGAAGTTTTTTCTTCAATAATAATTTTTATGGTTTATTGAAGTATAACCAGCATGTCAATACAAAGAACAAACAAAACCAATTGAAAAGTCCTGTTCACGCTCTGTTTTTTTCAGTTTTTATTCTGTGTTTGCTGCTGCTAGCAGCTGAGCCAAGCCCTTCTGGTGCTGCCCTAGGATGCTCATCTCCTTCACCAGTAACATGGGCATGCTGGGTGCAGCTGGGGGGTGTTCCAATAGATCAGAAAGGCCTTGTCCCCACCGAGCTCTTCACTCCAGGATATCCTTCCTGCAGGGACAGGCATGAAAACCTGGAGCAATATTATGTCCTGGTCCCTTGTCTGTCCAGACAAGGGTTTATGCTGAGTGGGCCAGGATGCCTGCCCTGGCCTGTGTGAAAGCCAACTTGCCATGGAAAGCAGTGCACAGGGAGAATGTTGTGTATCTGACAAAGCCTTGGCTCGCTCCTCAGTCCCATGGTGTAGATATTACCTAAGCACAACTTACAAGGCTGGTGCACCCCAATTTCTTTGCACAAATTCACGTTTTTTCATGTCCATCCTGCCCTTACTAAAGCAGCAATTCCTTTTGACCGTTTTACCTTACTACAGGAATAATACTTTTTTTAAATGAAAAAGATTAACTAGATTTAAATCCGTAAGTTTATAATCATGCTTTCTTCTTCAGTTTGTTGTCTTTTCCCTGTGGAGAGAAGGGTCTGCCTATGGGCAGAGCTTTCCAGGTTTGTGGGGTTTTTTTCTTTCCTTCAGTACAACATCAAATTTTATCCTTTCCCATCTCCTGCCATCCTGTGGCTTGGGATGCTGGTCTTGTGGAAGAATGTTCCTACATCAAGTGCTCATGTACTTTGACTCTTGGACCACGAGAGCAGTATTCCCTAATACTGGACTGCTATTGAGTCATAGAGTCAAAGAGGACTGTCAGGGAGTGTTGGGTATTGCTGCAGCCAGAAATAAAGGGAATTTTTTCCCATTTTCGCCTCCAGGATATTCAATTTGAATAATGTGGGCAATTTCCTGCTATTTCTGGAAGCCATTAAACAATGAGAGGGGTACTTGGGAGTAGGATTTCCTAGGAGGTCCTGGGCTGTGAAAGTGGTGGACCTATCAGCACAAACTGTATTCACCTCAGATGTCAACATCCAATACAACAATGAACTGGGGCTTCTCTCCCAGATTTTTGTGGTTTGTTCCTACTGAGCTCTCTTTTGTTTGGTGCTGGGAATATTCCAAAACTGATGTTTATACATGCTTTTGGGAATAGAAGACAGAAGCATTGATTCAGGAAATTTTAAGTGCTACAATATACTCTTTATGAACTCAGTGACCAGATGCAAAAAGAAAAGATGGAAATTGGAGGAAAAAACCTCCTAGGTTGCCTATCTTTAACTGCTGGTGAATAATTGACCAATATTCATAAACAGTTTAGTAAAAATAAGCAACACAAAAGTAGAATAAAGTTTTTAACCTTTTAGTTAATGAAGAGTGGTGTTTGTTTTACTGAGGGTGAACTTTGTCAGTGAAAATCTTTGAGAATCATTTTCCTAATTAATAAGGCAGGGTTCATATAATGGAAATGAAACTGCTTCCTACACTTTTTATCCATGAATATTTTGACTGAGGTAAAGCCTATTCCACATTCATGTTACTTTTGAGAAAATGACAATTTTAAAGCTCTGTGGAGCATTAAAAAGGATTTAAAAGCTTTGTGGAGCCTTAAAATTTCCTTCCACCAACCCCTTGCTCATGCACATAACTTGTTAAAAATACAGAAACTGAATTTAAATAAGACCTGTTCTAACTCAAAGATCTGCATCGGGGGACCTTAAATTGGGAAATACTGGATCTAGTCACAGTGTCTAGAAGAGCAGCAATCAGTATCCATTTCAGTGCTGAACCATTTACTTCACCTAGTGAAATGAATCATAATTGGACAGATGAGTGGAAAACATGATAATGAAGTGCCTGATTTGATCACACTCCTTCTGTTGTGTATTTTGTCCTGCACATCATGTACACACAGATAACAAGTTAGGAGGGGGTGATTATGGCCTGGAGGGTCATGTTTTTTGGGCACAATATGGAAAGCTCTTTGATGCTAATGAGTAATACAAATAATTTCCTGCTTTGCCAGATAAATTTAGACACCTTTTAAATACAAGTTTGCATTCCTTGACAGGCATAGTGCTTGGCAACAGACAAATAGTGCATGAATCACTCACGTTATTTTGGCATGTGTGAGACAGATTAGGATATGGAGGGAAAATTTCTATGAATTAATATATTTGGTGCGCCATTGCATTCAAGTAATAGTTAGAAAGACCTTCCAGCTGTCTTAGAGTATGAATTAAAAGCCTACTCTGAGAACTTCTGGAATAGGTGACCTCCATAAATTCACTGTTTTCAATGTCCAAGAGAAGCTGGAATATACCACAGACGAAGTAATAGTGGACTGCATCACCTGTCTCCGTTTTTCAAAAATTTCATTACTTCACAGAAATTTTGTACTGAGCTGGTGGGCAAACCTTCTAGCTGATTGTTGATAGCCATGTCACCTGTCAAATTCTCCCTGATGAGTGTTTTTCCACTGCTTATCCTGTTGATTGTGTCTCTGACCTTTGGTCAGTGCAGAATATCATCTCTGACACTCGGGACACTTTCCTGTGTAGCTGTCATCAGCCTTACTAACTTGCCTGCTTTTTGTAGGTTTGAAAATACATCCTTTTTCTTTGACTAAATTTGTGTAGGAAAGCATATGGATCAGATTCCTAGGTAGAATCATGAGCTCAGCTGGCACCACTGCCTTCCTTCATGCCCAAAGTATATTTTGGCTGTGCATTTTCTTAAACAGCCCATTTCAGTTCAAGGTAGATTCTTTGGAAGGCACCAGCAAGAACTCTTGGTTGACCAATGTCTTTCTTGTTCTGCATGTGCTCTGTGGAGAACTGACAGAACCCTGACATGCCCTTACTTGTAAGAGCCCATAGTATAGCTGCAGGAGTAATCTTGTTAACACAGATTTTTCCAAAAGACTGTGAAAGGCATGTGCGGGAATAAAATGATATTGCCATGCTGATTACAGATGAAATACAAATGCACAGGGCTGCACAGTTTTTCATTACTGGGAAAAGTGTTCAGGGATCAGGTGTGTAGTGCAAATTATTTCAGGGGGTTGTGTGGCTTTTCCTTTATTTGCTAGTGAAAGCAGCACAGTTCCAACTCATGTTATAAGGGGTTGGTTAAGGCCTACATTCCATCAAGGAACAGCAAGTTTATGGGAAGTTTATGTGATGAGTGACTGCCCCAGTTGGCGCTCACGGCTTCTGCTGATCCGCTGTGACCAAGGGCATGGCCAGCACCCCACGCCAGAGTGCAAGGGCAGGTAAGCTCTGGCAGTCATGATGCAGTTTCACACCCTTGTTTACCACAGGACTATGTGTGTGTGCCTGGGAGCACCTCTAAGACATTTGAATTTGGTAATTTCTAGAGAAAACAGATTAACTCATTCAGTGTCATAAGCACAGAAATTAAGTTCTTATTTTTTAATGGAAGCTGGTTCAGACATTTAAATTAAATTTAAATTTACATTCCCTTTAAATAGCTGCTTCTGCTTTAAATTTTGTTTGGTTTAACCTATTTAGGAAGGTTTATGTAATATGTAATAAAAATATTATTAAACTCCTCTATTATGCCATGTCAGAACCTGAAGTCAAAGCAATATTGGCCTCCATAGCTCTGGATGGATATTCTGCCTCCAAAACAAAACAGTAATGATTCCTCCTATGCCTTGAAGAGTATTTGTGTCAGTAAGATTTGTTTTAACAGCTTTTACATAAGCAGACCTTTTGAACAAAATGGTTTGAAAAACAATGTTTCAATCTGGAGGAGAAATAACAACATGTTGTGCAAAGCAGTATGATGCTTTAAAAACTGTACCAGTCACACAGAAGCTAAAAGGAAAAGTATGTTCTGCATTTATATATTAAAAAAAAAATTCTGAGTGGAATTAAAATCCAATTAGTTGCAAAATAAAAAATAAAAGGGAAAAAACATACTCTTATCTTTTGCCCATGAGCCAGTTCCCAGAAAAGTCACTGGGCTCTCTCTTTTGTTAAATTGTGAAGCGAAGAGATTAAAACAAAAAATGCAAGGAAAGGCTGTCATTACTGATGAACTAGATAAGTGTCTGTTCTCTATTTTCCATTAGATATGGTGGCTTTATCACTTCTACCTTCTCAGCACCCTCTTCTACCCTTAAAATATAAACCACATTTTGTGCAAGACTGTACATAATTTAAAATTATCATGTTAGATACAGAACACTGTTCTTGTATTTATATTTAAAGTTCTCTGCTTCTCATTAATTTCTGAAATAGAGCTTCTGCCTTCAATGACTTTTTTCATTTTCAACAATAATAGCTGGTAGAAAAAGGGATGTTACTGCTTTTCACACTTTGTCACATTTCTAATACTTAAAATATTTTGGAAATTAGTTTTATCTTTCTTTGGTGCTCTGTATAATAGACCTAACACTTTCCTGGTTGAATATCCAAAACTAATCTGAACCCTTTCCTTTTCTGTCTTAGAGAAATACATTTGTTTATTAGCATACTCCAGGTTTTGAGACTGGAATCTTGAGAAACAAAGATTGGATTTGTGGTGGACCCAATATGATTTTTAGAATAAGGAGGGCAAGATGAGCATGGATACACACTGTCTATGGTAAATTTTAAGCCTTGTATGTTGGCAGTGCAATTACACCCAATAGACTTTCACTTCTCAAAAGCCATTTCTTATCTGGGTTATGTTTGTTTGTTTTTTTCAGCTGCCTGGAGCCCTTCTAGCATCACCTGAGCTTGACACCTCTGGCACCCCATGCAAGTCATGGTGCCACCAACCCCTGGAGGATGTGATGTTTGACCTATGAGCAATGGCTCATAAAAAATCTCCTGGGAGGAAAGTCCTTCCCTTACCATTCTGCCAGCAAGTGCACCTGAATTTGCATGGCACAAATAGATTCCATGGACCCCATTGCTTGGACCTTATTCACACATCATACTCCTCTGTGTGAATCAAGCTGCATTCCTGTCCCTCTGGGTGAAGGTGCAGCTCTGGAAGGTGCAGGATATCTAGCTGAACTTTCCATGAAAGGACATACACCTATAGTTTTCTTCTTTGTCTGACTTCATTCCCATTTCCAAAACTACAGCTAGTTACAGTTTAAGGGAATAAATGAAATTAAAAGTTTGGATAGAAGGGATTGTTTTTATGTGGTGTAGCAGGAGAGGAAGTAGTAGCATGCCAAACACCTCCCAGAACAAATGTATTTATTTCTATTGTCTGTACCAGGTAATCTGAGGTGAAAGACAGCAAAGGGGAGACCTCAAGGTTCTATTAAAGCTCTTGGATAAATGTTATGAAATCTCTTATATCCTGAAAGAGGGGAATAATGTGAGGTTCTTAAACTACCATGGATTTTTTGTTAGACTTTTGGTTTGTCCATGTGAGTGGTGTGGATTTCTTTGGCACACTGATAGCAGAAATCCTAATGATTTAGTTGAGTAACCTGTCCTAAAGTAAGTCTGTGCTTAGAGCTGGTGGAGGCAAAGTGGAATCAGATATAAAGAGCATCCTGATGCAGTTTGCATGTATAAGCCCAGTTTCCAGGAGTGTTTATGCAGCATGTAGTACAGGGATCGCTGCAGGCAGAAGGAAATTGCATATACGAGTTAATCACAGTTTACATTACTGGGAAGACGAATGAACTCTCATAATTGGTGAAATGCTTTTTATTCAAGTCTTCAGCTTCACTAGAATCAGTAGGGTTTGTTATATGAATTTAATTAACATGGAAATCTAAATATATCACTTGGGTTAGGAAATAATTATTAAGAACATCTCTACATCATCACTTATGCATGAGTGCCCCGAAAGGAGGAGCAGAGGGGCTCTGAATCTCAAGTGGCTATAATTGCTCTATCTACTTTTATATTAATTTTCTACAAGCACTCAGTTTCTGCAATTTTAAGTTGCCTTGTCATAAAAATGAACATACCTAGGAGCGTAATAATTCAGCAAAAATCCTTAGTGGTGATGGACTATTTTATTCCAGAAGAACACATTAATACTCAGATGAGCATTTTCTTTGGGATCCTTTGCATTTCTGTCCCTCAAATGTCTCTCAGCAAATCAATAATTTCCTTTAAAGAAAATAAGTCTCAAAAAGCAAGTGTCTCCCTAAAGAGCCTGTTAGATGAGTGAAAAAGTCTTTCCAAAGTGTGGCAATCCTGATTTTATCTAGCTTTTGATTTTTATGATTTCAAAGTTTTCCTCTTTGGGTTTACATGGTTCTGAGGTAGGCAGCTTGATGCAAATTATAAGATGAAATGTGCAGAATATGGTAAGCACACCTTGCACTTCTGCCAATGAAAGCTTTCTGCAAACACCAGTAAACACTCCAGCATATACTGCTTAGCAGAAGGGAGTGGTACTTTCATCCCTGCTGTATAAATGTAGGTGATAGCACTGCTTGAGTCTCTATTCATGTCAAGTGGATTTGCTTGTTAGAGAGCATATTTGTGCTCTCTCTCACTGTGGCTATTAAAAGGAAGACCATACTCCCTTGCAGTTACAGAAACACAAGTATTATTTGCCAAAAAGACCAGAATGCTGTTTCCAGTGTCTGCTCCAAATTTCAAAGTGAAGAGGTCTTGGCTGCATGGCTGAAGTTTTGAGCTTTCACCTGCATGGTTTATCCATTGAATAACATCAATAAGCTGTATGGGTTTGCAGGTTGTGCTTGCAGTCCTTCTCTGTTTGATGAAGAGAGCTTGGAACTGCTTGGAGTCTGATTCATTGGGTAATTTGTTTATAGATTTCACTGGAAGCTGTGCTCACAGGACACAGATGTAGAACTTTGGATGTAAATGATTTATGGATCTGTTGGGCCAAGAGGCAGTGTGTAAATGTTGGACCATCACAGCTGTTCTCTATGTGTAAAGCTTGAGTAAACCTAAAAATAATGCACACAAAAAATAGAATCACAGAACTAAAATCATGCCTCTCAAGCTAACACTTATTTTGATGGATCTGAAGGGCCAAAATATTTTCAGTTTTGTTAGATGAATTGTTACCCAAATTCAATACCGTCTCTACAGACTATTTAAAAAAATTATAATTTTTTCTCAGTAGATCTTTCCCAAATAACCCATTTTGATCCTTGATATTCATCATCTAAGCCATGCCACTTGCTATTATTATAGTCATAAAATTTATTTTCATTACTTGGCTTGTTCAAAGACAAACCTAACATGTAGACATCTTAGAGCTTACTTTCCTTTAATATTCTGTAAGCTTTCCCTCATAGTCTTTGACTGGGAAGTCACTGATTTTGCTAACAAATGTTGATCTGTAAAGTTAACAAAAAATGAACTTAAGCCAGGTAAACTCAACAAAAATTCATTTATCCAGTTTACAAACATACGCAGACATTAGCCCCCCTAGTCCACCATTAATTATGTCTTTAGGTGCAATATCATTCTGCAGTGGAGCACACTGAAATAACTTTTTAAACTTTCAGCAA
The DNA here is from genome assembly GCA_013186435.1 of Turdus rufiventris. NCBI lineage: Eukaryota > Metazoa > Chordata > Aves > Passeriformes > Turdidae > Turdus > Turdus rufiventris. The sequence goes on along the minus strand of PYHW01010133.1, from coordinate 5,420,358 downwards.
TTCTTGAACATGGAATCAGATGAAAGGCCTCTCAGAGTAAACAAGAAAGGAATGAAAAAAATGTGACTGATCCGAAGGATTGAAATGGCCCTTTATTAAATAGCAATACAGAACAGGTACTTTAATTGTCAATTGTAAATGGACATGCTGACTGTCAAATTATATATATTATGCATGTAGGGACAAATGGGATGTGGAAAAAGGGGAAGAGAAAAACTGTTGCTATAAACTTTCAAGTCATGCTATGAGAGATACATGTTGCATCCCAGCATAATCTTAATTCAAGGCCCTCTTTAAGACCTCATAATTTCCCTATTTTAGTGCCTCACCTTTATCTAGAGGTATCCCTTAAAAAATCCAGGTCATAATCTGATTTTAATGACTCAGATGTAGAACACCCTGCCTCTGAAAATTACTGAGACCTCAGAAATACTAGAAACTTTATATACGTGGTCAGTGCAGCCTGTACTAAAAATGTTAATATGTTCCTTGGGTGTATAAATAAGTAAGCAGTGAGGTGATTTTTATACTGGGACTGGAATACTGAGTATAACCCTTCTATCATCATTATAAAAGGACTTGGAAAATCTAGAGGGAAAGCAGGGAAAAAAGCCATGTATTTCTGGAATCCAGGGGAAATGCCTCTGACAGTGGAGAGTTCTGTCTGCTAAAGGCAGTGAACTGTGATTCCTTCTTTGGAGTGTGTAAATATTTTCACTGTAGAAAATATAAGGATCTAAAATTCTGCTTACTAGGGCCTACAAAGACATGCTGTGGCAACTCATAGCTGGAATCTGCAACTTGAAAAACTCAGAACAGAACTTGAGCAGAATGAGAAATCCATTTTTGGCTGTGACAATGTTCAGCTGGTAAAGCAAATAAGTGAGGGGAGCACTGAAGGCATGTTAGTATACAACACATTTTTTGAGGAAAGCTGATGGACAACTGGATGCCAATTTTAAGCACAATAGATAAAATAAGAAAAAGGAAAATGACCATAAAGAAATTTAGGATTGTGATTCCTAGATCATACTTACTTTGAAATACAGATTCTCAAGCTCTAAGCTGCTTATAGAAATATTGTCCTTTGTTGCAAACTGATCCATTTTTTATTATAAGTAGTTCAATCTTGTTTCTTTATCGATGTAAATATTATTATGAGCAGTATGGATCCCATGAAGTCTTTTTGCATTGTGAGGGGTCAATCTAAACTTTACAAAACTCAAGAGAAAAAAAATGTTCTCACTAAAGAAGTTGATTTTTCAGTTTCCTTCAAAGGGAAGTCAGTTTGTTAATAATAGAAACTCATTTAACAATGATGAAAGGATGTTAAGTAGCTGAAAAGCTGCTGCAGGTCAGAATTTTAGCTAGAGCTGTATGGCAGTTAACAATAAATCAGTTATTACTTTCCCCTCTGGTAGGTTTACAAAAAGCAATAACTTGGACCAAATTAAAAGTCATTCAGGTGTCCATGAGTAGAAAAGATGCAGCCACTCTCATGCGTCATTTTTGCCCTGCAGACACCTCAAGTGTTTCCAGTAAGGACTGCATGAAGTGAAGCAACCGCCCTGAAGTTCCTGGGGCTAAGGTGGCTGTGCAGGGAAAATGCTCATATGCTCCCTTGTTGTAGGTAGGAGAGAGCATCTCCCCACACCACTGACCATCCTCTCCATTGCCACTGACCTCACTAACAGCAGGTTTTATTCCAGGCATTCTCCTAAATCTTGGTGCTGAATACCAAGTGTGGATCACCATGGGTTTTATTTTCTAAGTGTGATTAACTGTCTGGCAGGCAGGATGTAAAATGTTNGAATGCTTTTATTTTTGGTTTTGTTTGGGTTTTATTTGTTTTGTTTCCTTTTTAAAAGGGGAAAATACAGCCCCAAACAACCAAGAAGTACAGATTGCTATACAGGTTAGACAGTGGTTCAGTGCCTTGCAAATCTTACCAAGTTGCTAATCTACTTTTCTTTCTGTAAGATGATAAAGAATAAAACTTTGTCGGTGCTTTTCTTAGTTTGCAGCAAAGAACTTGGGTCCGTAATGTCAACAATTTACAGAATGGAAGGAAACCACTTAATCACTGCCAATGTGTCTATTTATTATGCAGCATGTAGAAAGCATCTGTGAATTTTCTCATCATTGCCTTTGAAATTACCTGTTATAAGTAAGCTGCGCAATTACTTCTAAAGGTGATAAAGTGCTCAAGAAATCTCATTATTCCTGGAAAATGTATCTTAAGAGTCTTCAGTCTTCCAGGAGGTTTTTTCCTATCTCACACAATTACTTTATTAGCAGATCAATTAGCATTTATCAACTGTGTCTCATCATGATACTTTCAAGACTCTTCTATTTAATGTCTAATGGCCACCACTACCTCACCTTAATGAAAGTACACGGGTCACGGCAGTAGTAGACCAAATGTAGTACAGTGCAAGTACCATTATATGGTATTATTATGTTAATAAGTACTGTATAGTGCCTTTCAAATGCACTTCAAAAGAAGTTGGAGGAAGAGCTGATAGACTTGAGGAGAAAGTACAGGAACATGAGGCAGGAGTTTGAAGTGTGCTGCTCTTGACATACGCATATGTCGATGTCTCGCAAATGCGCTGTCAGGTTGTCTAGGTGATGTTCTAGAGAAAAATAGCAGATAGGTAAGAGTGCTGTATCTCAAGTAAGTGTGATTATTTTGAGGAGATTACTCTCTGATTCTAAGAGGATGTTCAAAGAAAACTTATTGAAGAATTTCTCTGTGAAAGCTCTCCACAAGGTAATTCTGTACAAACTGCAAGGGACGGAATGCCTCTAAGAATGATTTTGTAGGGCATTTTGTCCCCAAAGTGAAAGTTAGCTGAATGTAGTGTCATATTTCAAACTATATCCAGAAGAATCTAATTAATTGAAGTTGGTGTTTTGACAGCATATGTTTGAATATTCAGCAATTATTTTTATCCAGACCCACTGAAGAGCTGAAGTGAAAAACCAATTATATTTTAGTAACACACAACCACTTTTACCCAGCTAATTCCTTTAGTCAGCATCTGAGAGCAGAACTAATCTTGTGCTAGCTATATGCTTTTGACATTTTGCAGTGTTTGAGAGGAAAATATTGAAACTCTAATTCTGAGAAGGGTCAAGGTGAACTGCAGCATGTGTTTATGCAGTTATAAATTCCAAGAATCAATTTTCAGAAGGAGAACAGAATAGGATATGCATTTTACTGGTTTTCCATGAGGTTGTGGATAACTCATGATAACAATTACTGCCTCAGCAACCACCTATTGGGGAATCATAGGATGGTTTGGTTTGGAAGGTACCTCAAACATCTTCTAGCTCCAGCTAGAAGGTTCCTGACTTTCTTTTGCTGGGTGTCACCAATACTAATAACATGGGCAATTAAAATTATTAGTGTCTTATAAAATTATGCTTTTGTCATATTCCAAACATTTTGAAAAAAATTTGGTGTTAATTATAGCAATAGGCGGGTAACTCCTAGAATGCCAGATGTTTTCTATATTCAGCCTCCTTCTCTCTATCCACAGATTTTAAGAAATAAATATTAGTGTACAAAATATTTTATAGTTTGTTTTTGGGTTTTTTTATTGCAATGTTCTGTAGTCCTTAGGCTAGTGCTCTGATAAACACAATATCAGAATATAAGCACACAAAAGTTGTGCTGACACTCTGATTCAGTAACAGCAGCAAATGGAACGGTGCTTATGACTCAGAAGAATTCCTTTTCAAATATTCACCTTTAAGTGTAATCCATCCATATTCTGTCTGTTAATAAAAATATCTTGTATTAACATTGAAATCTTACTGAAAATGTTTTTACAGTGTCATTTAGCTTACCAGAAGTGGTATTTCCTATATACCACCATTTTAGTGCTGAGGTTTGCATATTGTGATAATTCTGGATGATTGTTGGTTAAGATTTGAAGTTTTATTTAAAAAAAAACTTGACTTTTGCTTCAGCAAAAGGGTTTGTTTGAGAAAGAAGGAGAATTTTTGTTAATGCTATCTAATAATTTCTGCTAATTAATTAATTCTGCTAATTTAATTAATCTACAAAGCTTGTCTCTTCAGTGCTTTCTTATAAATATAAACTTTTTTAAAAAAAAGATAGGTTTTTTTTTCATTGTCTTTGAAGGACAGGAGGTTGACAGTATTTGTGACAGATTAACTAGACTGGATGCTATTACTTTTTTTCTTCAAGTTAAAAGCAAATCCAACAACATATCTTCTGGTTTTGCTTCCACCTTTCAATGGATTCCCCATTTCCACTGTAAGTCTTCCTGCTGGATAATTGTGAAAAGTATAATAATAAAATTGAAGAATCATGGTAGTCATGAAGTCTCTGAGCTGCTCATTTATCATGAGAACTGTTACATCCTGACACAATTCCTCAACAGTTCAGAGTTCACTTTCAGACAACAAAACCTGGTGTGGAGGAGAGCTGAATTTAGTGTCTAAATCTGTAATACCCTTCTCTAAGACTCTGCTGTCAGGTTCAGTGCAAATTAAAAGGGCTGACAGGAGTCAGTAAGAGCTCTGCCAAATGTAAATGTGGCATTACAATAGCCAAGGAAGCTCTTGAATGGTGTTTAAATATCACTGTAATTTTGGGACAGGGCAGTGAAAAGCATTTGAATTCATCCCAAGTATAATGGGCGAACACCTGTGTAGTTTTTTTTCTGAGGGCAGGCTGGAACATCTTAATCATTTCATTTTGCTCAAAATGGTCTGTATACAAAAGTAATGCAGACAAATGGCATCTCTGTCTGATCTGGAAATTGTGCCCAGGTGGCACTGCTCCAGCCGCTGGCCACTGTCTGAGCAGAGTAGCCAGTCTGTTAAGAGGACTTGCAAATGGTATTTTCTCATGTTATTCCTTCTTGCTCTTGGCGATTTCCCACTGCAGCAAAGAACTAAATTATAAGAGAATTGAGAGAAGAAAGGAGGCCCTGCAATGACCAAATGCTTCCTCTAGACTGTACCTTTCTTACACAAGTGCCTCTGCTCCCGCTGGCACTAGTGACACCCAGCTTCAGTTGCCTTTTTCCAGAAAGGACAGTGGAAAGGACAAGTTGCCAGGAAATTTTCCTCCCAAGAGTGCTGGTGGCGCTCTGATCTGGCTGTTGTGATACTGCTTTAGATCATACCACCTGTGTTCTTTCCCCATTTCAGATTTCTTGGGGCCCTTTGAGGATGCTTGCCTGGGCCAACTCTGGTGATAGTGTGAGGTGAGGCACACTGCCTGTGCCACACTCTGCTCTCTTGAGGCAAGAGCTCAGCCGGCTACATTGTAGACACCCAGAAGACTTTACTAGTCCACAAGTGGTCATTGAACACCTCTTCCTGATTCTCAGCACTTCCCAGGAAACCTCCTCACACTGGTCTGTGCCCCAGCCAGAAACTCTTTGAGTGGGGCAGGCACTCAGTGTGCCATTGTATGCAGTATGATGGTAGAACTCCAAGAATCAGGTAATTTGATTAGTGCTGAAGACATCTCAAAATAGGCTCTTTATAGGAGACAACAGTTTGAACTGAGACTATGAGCTTCATATTTTAAGCACTGAGCAGTCTCTTCGCCCTTTTCTTAGGGGCATTTAGGGATGTACCGGTAGCAGCAATAAGATAGAAGAAGTGGCTGCCCTGTCATTCGGCTGTCCTAGTGCATCACTGCACTGCTCCAGCCTGGAAGGGCCAAGTAACATTGCCTTGTATTTTCTGTCCATCTTTCAACTTAGGAGTTACCTGGGACACAGATTCATTTTTTGAAAGGCAGCCAAGAGGTCTGCAGCACTTCAGGCATGCGGTGTCCAATATAACATAACAAAACACTCTCATCCACCTTCTCACCATGACCAAAAGAACCCAGAATTTAAGATGGTTCTCATAACTGCTAGAGAATTTTCTGAGGAGTCCTGACCACATAAAAAAGGCCATCTTGAGAAATAATTTTTTCACTTTTCTGCCTTTTGGACTAGATTCTGGGTACAACTTGACACACTGACTTTCAGCACTTCCAAATTTATTTTAGCAAGCAGTTTTGCCAGTGACAATTTCTGTCTGCAGATTTGATATGAGCAGCAATATGCATGGCAACATCTGAAAACAAAGTAGGATTTGTAACTGCTACCAGAGTAGCAATTCCACAGGTTTCATTACAACCCACACGTCTTTTTTGTTGGCATTTTTGCTGTCTCTGGATGTGTGCTCATTTTTCATGACTATAGCATCTGCAGCATGACTGTGAATGGGAAATATTCACCTTTATATCCATTATGCTTTCTTTCTCATTAGCTATTCATGGCATGAAGCCATTCCTATTACAGGAACCTCTAGGAAGATGGAATTTCAGTTTTTCAAGTTTCAAAATTTGAGAGATGTGATTGACTGTTGAGAAATCATTTTCTAGCTCATTTAATTTGCCTCGAGGAAAGAAAAAAAAAAGAGGAAAAAGAAAATCCACTTCTTTCTAGCTATCTCATGTACAAATGTCTTCTATCCTTCTGTTTTCATGCTTCTCTTTTTTAAATAAATGTTTTAAAATTGTGAAAACACAGTGACTTGAAATTACTTGGCCAGGGATTACTCTGTAAGTTCTCTTCATGCCTCTGGTCTGTAAACTCTCTCATATGGAGAGGGGAGTTCCAAACTCTCAGAGTCTATCTTGTGGCCTGAAGCTGGTGGAATTTACAAGTAACTGCAAAGATTTGTACGACTGAAAATATATTGGGATTGTTTTTCCCTCTGTTTTTCCACCCTATGGAAAGACAGAATAGTTGAAATGTTAGCCTTTTGAGACCAGATATTCTGTTTCAGTGTGTTTGTCATTTAGCAGTGCACAGAAAACTTTTGAAACAATGGAAATGTTTCTTCTGAGATGGTCATAAAATCATAATCTCTATCTCCTAAATAACTTATTTTTAAGTTAAAATGTTCATGCTAAAGTAAAAGATTGCATTTAAAAAATAAGAAAATAAAGAATCTGTTATTTTCTTTCTGATCTTTGATTAAAACTAGCTATTTTGTTCCTCAATTGTATCTTTATTCTCTGTACTGGAAATGAAATGATTTCTACAGCTATGTAGTGTGGCATTATGTGTTGTGAAAATCCAATTTCATTTGTGAGATAATCATAAATACCACTGTAGTTGCAGTTTAAAATGCCAAAGAATTAAATTATGGGGAAAGATGAAACATTTTACTGTAGATACTGTATTCTGAAGTTTAGTGAATGTATTCATGACTTCAAAAAGATAGCTGAGATGTTTCTAAAGCATTGTTGTGGAAATTCTTCTCTAAACACCCATTATTTTAGCCTACATGTCTCTTGAAAATGTGCTGTGCACTGAATGACTCTTCTCAGTGAGAAGGCAAATGGTGCTGAATGGCTTGTGTCCATATTCACTAAACTGTTATCTCCCCTGGTTGATCACATCAAAATGTCCTTTGGGAAGTTGGCCTCAGCCAGGGTTCATACCCAAGCAGGTCTCAGAATCCAATGGGTGAGTATTAGTTAGCTAAAGCTGAAATTTAGCTATAGCTAAGAGCATAAAGGGGTCTAGCAATTTTACAGCAGGGATAATGGAGTTTCATTGCCCTGGAATATTCTCTGGCATGAGCTCAGGTGCTGGTTTTGGTGTGGGCATGGGGATCTGCCCTAAAGCACATGATGATGGTAGTACCTTTGTGTTTGGGTGGGAACTCACACAAGTGCTTTTCAAATGTTCTTGTGAATAGCACTTGCATGACTGCCGGCGGCAGGGCTAGCAGAGATGTTTTTTTATTTCATTTGCAGTAGAAGTGTGTGTCCTGTTCTGCACAGCTGGGAATGAAGTACTGGCTCAGGGCTACATGTGGTCAAATCATCATCCTGAATACAGCCCACCTGGTCAGCGCATGATGAATGCCCATGTTGACCTGCTCTTACCTCCAGCCTCAATCAACAGCTACACTGGCCCCTGTGAGACAGGATCCAAGTTTCTGCACAGATCCATTTGAGACTTTGATACAGGGTTGATTTACCTGTGGGGGGAAGGGAGAGGTGGTTAGGGTGTACTTTGATGAGTGCGCAGCCAGAGGCTTTCTGGATGCAGTCTGACCTGGGAGTGTGTGTGTCATGCCTCATTCATGAGGTAGCTGGATATGTTAAGCTGCTTATTTCTCCCTCTAGTTTAGGCTGTCCACTTTTTTCTTCCTTTTTTACATCTTTTACTTCTTTTACATCTCTTCTTTTACTGTCTTACCCAACATTTTGTGGCAATTCTCTCCTGATAGCCTCTTTTATTTAAGACTGATCGTTTTTATTTTATGAGCCTTTCATTGGCCCCAGATAGATAACTTGGCTGGCATTCACTCTTTCTGTCAATCTTTCATGATTATTTTTGCTGAAGGCTGCTCATTTAAGCCCTCACAGACTAATCATGTGGAACTCTAAGACCCAGGGAGGACTGGAGGAGCAATGATAGGCAAAAGAACCTTACTAGCCCACCCAGTGGAAATGGACAACTCAGCTGCTCCCTAACACCATCCAAGGGGTGGGAGAGAGATTGACCCTGGAGTGAAACCCACTGGGAGCAGTTGGTGGGAAAGGACGAAACTGGGGAAGGAGGGGTAGTAAGGTGGACTGAGGAGGAACGAAAGTGGAAGAAAAGAAAGAAAAGGGTAAGAAGTGTTTAACTGAGTAAAGGCCAGGCTGCTTGTCTGATAGAGTCCTGAACTTGATGGGTGCAGTCTTTTACTTAAATCTGATTTCTGACTGCCTTTTTTGTGTCTGTGCTCTCTGCTCCAAAGGTGTATGTGCTAGTGCTGGTGAACCTTAGCCCACACAAGCTGGTGAACGGGAGAGGTCTGTGCAGCAGGAATTAGCCTTGAACTCCAGGGCTCCAGGAGCATGTCAGGAGCAGTGGGGGCTGCTCCTGGAGAGACTGAGGAGACTAAAAACAGCAGTGGCCTATATACTGTGTGTGCCACATGGCACTAGCAGACAGATTCCAGTCCTGATAAGCAGGAAAGAAGGAATGGGGCTGGGCCAACTGTGCTCTTGCTCACCTGAGGGCTGTGTGAGGCTGTGCCTTCTGTCTGTGTCTACTTATGTGGCTGGATGGGTGTGCAGTGTGAGTGCAGCTGTCAGGAGTGGGTGCTCAGCCTCTCTTCTGCCTGCACTCAGGGAGAGGGAGCAGCAGCAGCCTCATATCCATGGGACTGACAGGAGGACGGCCCCTGGCTCCCACTGTCCATCAGGTCCAGCTGCCTTTAACACAGATTAAGTTTCCTCTTGCCAAACCCATGAGAACTGTTAACCTTTATGGATTCCTTGCCACATTAATAAGTTAACTTTTGTCACTCATCACTCATAACCCACTTTTACCTGCCACTCTCTGTGCAGGGCACTCAGTGGTCTGTGACTTCCTTACTGCCCTGCTGAGGTGTCTAATCATGCCTTTCAAATAGTTACTTGCTTAATTTTCTGCCTCTTTTGTCTTACCACTCATCTTTTTTTTTTTTCTTTTAAGAAAACTGCTCCTGCTAAGCGTGCAAGTAAATGAATACATTTAGTAAGAAAAAGAAAGAATAAGCAATCTTCTGCTGAGGCACCTGGGATAAATTCTGTATCTACAACATTTTCCTGGTACAGTATAGTTATTATATTTTTATTTATATGCTTATTATGATTTTTAAAAATGTGTTTCAAATTCTCATACAAGTTCCTTAGTCTCCTGCATGTACTGTTGTACTTTTAACTGAATACTTCAATATAAAGAGAGAATGCCTTAAGTCTTACTTAAAGACTATTATTTAACTTTTGAACAGCTGGGCTCCTTCCCAGCTACTCAAAAGCCAAATTCTGGCTTGTCATGAGCAGTAATGTGCACATATCTTCACAAATAAATTTAATAGATTGCCTTTGATAGAACAGCAGTGTCTGAAATGTAAAGTTAACATCTAAGAATATCTATCTATTTATTTTATCTTTAATAAAAGGTGAACCCTGCATACACATCGGCCTTCATGAATAGATTATTTCAGAAACAGCGTGGCATAAAAATGACAAATACATGAGTTGTGACTAAGTGAAAAAAGGTGTTTTGGATGTGTTCAGGACAAAGTTGCCTGTGATGAGAACTTTTTCCATGCTTGACCATTTAACCCAGATTCTATATATTCATAGGGAAATGTGAGATTATTCAGTGATTACACTGAAAGATGTGAGGGTCAGATGAATGAAGTAAAGCGTGTCACTCTTCTGTGTAAAATTCTCAGTCAGATATAAAAAAAATTTAATTATTTTCTGCCTGGAAGCTAAATTGCAGCATTTTGGTCCAGTGATTAGTTCCAGTGACTAGAGAAAAGTAGTTCCACAAATTTGGATTGTAACATCCTGAAGGGAATGAACAGAAGGGCTGGAAACCCTGCTGGATCTGTGGGAGAATAAATAATTGCAAGACTCTGGGGCTGCACAACAGGAATGTAATTGAAGGTATCAACTTATCTCAGAAAGGATGATGAGAGTCCTTAAGAAGATAATGCCTTTCGGATACACGTGTCACGATTTCTAGAACAGTAAGATTGCCCCTGGCTGTGATTTGCTCTTCATGGGTAAAGGTATATGTATGCATTCTGCTGACTCTCTAATGTGGTTTCAACATTTCTGCCTTTATATTTTATGAAATTCACCATGACTGAAGCTATCAAAGTCAGAATCAGAAGCAATGATTCTGGTAGCTAAGACGCTGCAATTCAGCATGTTCATAAATCAACTCAGAGTGCTTTGATGTTGATACTTTTTTACCTCTTCTGCTTAGCCTAAAAGATACATTTTGTTTATTATATGAGGGTGGTTAGTAACTAATATTTATGTTCCCTGAAAGACTTATTCCATATACAGTCACGTCAAATAATTTAATTGGAAAAATAAATAGGACAAAAAAGAGATGGAAAAGTTGAAAATCAGAAAGGCAGGGAAAGAAAGGATTGGAAGAAGCACTGACTAAGAAGTAGAGAGGAAAAACTAAAACTGGAGAAAAAAAACAGGTGAAGAAAGTCAAGATCAGATTCCTTAGTAAGAGAAAAAGAAAAAAGTGGTCCAAGCAGAACCAGTGAAATAGAAACAGAGTCCAGGAAAACTTCTTAATAAAAGTCTGAAAATATATGTAAAGGACAGAAAACCGTAAAAAAAACACATTTAAGGCAACTTTCATGTGAATGCTGTAAATTAAGATTTTGCATAAACTCATCTGAAAGACTTCTAAAACTAAAAGACCTGGTCTAATAACCTTGATAATCCATTAATATAAATTGATGCTTTTCCTCAATGAGTTCCTGGCTTAATAATTTATGTGGGGAAAATTGTTTTTAAAAAAAGATATTTAAAAACACCTTAATTTAAAATGTTTATGGTAGAAGCTCCCATAAAAGTCTTGGCAGGTTTTTTTTCAGACGTTTATTACCCTTATTTTTGAATCTCTTTCAGCCTCCAATGATCTAATTTCCACTTCATCTCAAAGACCTATCAAGCAGAATAGAGAGCCCTCTGCCAAATTTCTGTCCTTATGGGGTACTTAAGCATAAATGAAGTCACTTCTACAGTAATAAAATGTTGCAAGGTTTCTGAGTCTTGTTATAAGGAATGTTTTAGGATCAATTTCATGGCGCTCTTCTTGTCTCCACTTTTATCCTGCCTGTTTTTTAATACCCTTCTTCAAAGGGACTCGATAGTCTGGTAGCAGGCAGAGATGATAATCTCTTGGGGTTTCTGCTGAGCTTCTCCCAGCTTGTACACCTAAAGACAGCATTAAGATTTTGGGAAAGGGTTTAAAGTGTAGACCAAATGCTGCTGAAGACAGCACTGGGTCTCTAGGATTTGGGTTACAAACTTGAGGCAAGTGTGGCTACTGACCAAGCAAATTGAGAGAGAGGCAGTTCATGTTCATTTTCATGTGCGCCTGTATACAATGCTGCCTTCCCAATCCTTTACCTAGATAATAATTTTGAAGTAGCAATGCTTGTCCTAGCAATATGGCATCAGGACTTTATCCCTGTAGTAGATGCCTTTTCACTCGAGTGTTCCTTTTTGTTGGTGTCAGACTGATGAGTAATCAACAGCACACTACAGCATCAACACTATTCTCTTTTTCAACAAACTTTGGACTTCAGAATTATTAGTCAAATTAGTTTGGCTACAGCCTCTAAAATGGGTGCCACAATGGTCAAATACCTCCAGTGCTCTGGATTCTCCAGAAGCCTTGGAAACCTACTGAAGGTTCCTGTTCCTGGCTCAGAAATCTCACTGACTGCCACTTCAAATCTCCTTATATGTCTCATGCCGTCTTAGTCATCATTGCTTTTGTATCCCATTAAGTTATTATTAAATTACTTTCTTTGTCTTCAAATATTTGTGTCAAATCTTTCTGTCTTCATTTAAATGCCAGTTTCATGATTTCTATTTGTGTAGCCATTAACATCAACTGAATCTCATTCACTCAAATATAAATGTCTTTTGTTTTCTTTAGCTTCATTTGCCTGAGATTTTGTCTTTTCAGCTTTTTTTTGGTGTGTGACTTCACTACAGCTGCAAGATTTCAATAGTTCTAATTTTAATTCCCAGTTAAGTAGATTAAACAAACTGTTGCCTTCTAAATTCTGCATATGTTCATGTCCTGTTAGACACCATCCTCTTCCTTCATGCCAAAATAAATCCTTCACTTAAATAAATATGATTTTGCTGCAAAGATGTGTTTTGTATTTGGTAGCAAGGTTATTTTTATAACTCCCTTGTCATGTATTCCCTTTATAGCATATCCAGAGGTGATGTTTCAGCTGCATTTCATAGAAAATTAAGGGTGGAAAATTGTTCAGGTTTGTAAGCTAAACAGCAAAACCCCTAATGCCCATGAAAAAAAAGACCCCTGTGGACTAAGCACCCTTTTGCACAACAAAATCATGGCGCTAATTTCAGGACAGAATAAGGAGAAGGAATAGGGAACTTTTGGATAGAAATCTTGCTGATGGAAGTGTACAAACATGTCCTGGGAGGTGAACAAAAGTTCTTGGGTTCCCATGAAAATGGGCTTAGGTGTGTGTGCTGTCCCTGGGTGAATATAGAAGTTATTCTTGTCTACCTACCCTTAAAAACACTGTGGTCCCAGACTCAGTGAAATGTGTGTTTCAAAACTAGCATGGGAAGGGTAGGGGCGAGGCGGACAAGCTGCGCTCTGCTCCTTGCTACCAGTTTGTTCCTCATCTGCAGGAGGGAGAAGTTGCTTTGTGTGTTGCTTTTGGCTACAATAAGAATTGAAGGCAAGTCACTTGGAGCACGAAGTGCTCATTTGCACTCAGCAGGATAGGGGCATGCTCTTGCTGGCATAAGCAAGGCATACCTGAGGCAATTCTTAACTTCTGCTATGAGATATACAGCATGAAATGCATGAGGAACTTTGAGGTTTTCTTCTCTTTCCAACATCAGCATCACAGTCTGCTAATGTCCTTACCTATTGTTTTAAAGAGAAAACTTATTGGTGCTTCCATTAATTTTCTATTTATTTTTATCTGTGGTTTTGACCAAAAAAATCCCACAAGACCAACCCACAAATCAAAAGATAGATTATAAATGTAAGGTTCCTGTTACTTGATATTGCTATCTACAGAGTAACATTCCCACTAGTGAATCTCATAGGCATTTACAGAATGTAATTGTAGGTACAGTTGAAGGTCCACTCTACAGGAAACATGAGATAGATAAGCTTCATCTCCCTCCCTCAAATTCCACGACAACTTCTCAGTGGCAGACTGAGATGGACTGACCAGACCTTCATATCTGTGCAGCAATTTTCACCTACACAAGTTGGGGTCTCAGGTCTCCCAGAACCAGAAGCAGTGGTGTTAACTTTTTTCTTGGCAGGTTTGTCTAAAAATCAAGATCAGTGGAATACAGTAAGCAAGTTTCATCCTTGGATAGATATGCAGCAAATAACTTCTAAGTGTACAGCACTCCAAGTACTCATAGGCATCAAAATGCTGACAGAATAGATGGGATAACACTGGAGGTCATCCAGCTTTGATAAATACGCAAAACACCCTTAAATTATAATAGCTGTTGGCCAGGCCAAGGCAGTCAGTTGAGATCTGACTGCCAGAAGTTCAGCAATCTATCACTTGATGAGAAGGCCTTGGTCTCCAGATGAAGTTGATTAGATTGACAAGGTTATAAAAGAGCCCCCTCCTTTAGTAAACCTATCATTTGGAACGTCACGGGGAGAACAGCAGACCTGAAGCAAAAATTAACTTTTATCTGGTGAAGTGTCTTCAGAGTCGGTGGAAAAGGGAATGGCTGAACAGTAAGAGGTGTGTTTAGCTTCTGTCTCACTATTTATTTTTTACTCTCTCTTAAGGAAAGAATAGCTTTCTGTAAATTCTATGCAAAACACATTTGAATGATGTGCTTTACCTCCTATCTCTGAGGAGATAACCCATGAATTTATACTCCCCTGAGATTAAAGCTATGAATTCCCAAGTATAAGGGCTGGACTCTTATGGCCTCTGGACCTGTGGAGATCAGGCAGGACGAGCACCTCACCTGTACAAGCCCAGACACTTCCAGGTGCTTATGAGGTCTGACTCCTCTAAATAAAAAATATAAATATTTCAGCTGCTGCTTGCCTATGGTCTAACTCCCACTACTGTCTTCTATCTCATTAGCTAAGGAGGATCAAAAAGGATCATTGAGATTTAGGCTTATTTGACTTCACTGTGAAAATGCATTTACTTTTTAATTGAAAAGAGTACTATGGTTTTGATTCCCTTACTCAGTCAGCTGGCTTTAAGTATAAGGCTTCTTTCATCTGGAAACTAGGATGTGTATCCCTGAAATGAGGGTGGTTGCAGTAGTTTAAATTCCTTTGTGGAAACTGAATTGTTTTAGCCTAGATTTGACTTGCTATTAACATCACTGAGAGCAATACTGAAGTTTTGTTCATATTACTATGAAAATAGGTCTTGTGACTATCACTGAATAAAACATTCTGCTGAAAGCAGAAATACAGCAGCAGCTGTCCCATTGATCAGCATGTACTTATTCAAAACTGTGCAGATCAGATATTTTGTACAGGAGCAACCATTTCCCAGTTCATTCAGAATTAGATGGGGGAGTTGGGTAAACTTTGAATTGCCTGCTTTAAAAATGAGCCCCCTGTCCCCAGAGTGCAGCATTCCTGATAAGTAATTAATTGATGTTCTACATCTTGAAAATATGGCAAGTTTACAGGAGATGACCATTATGCATATCCTGTGTTTATATATCCATAGCCATGTTTGTGTCATTTGCTTAGGGAATCACTGTTTTGCATTCAGATCATGTTATGTGTTCTAGGGTCAGCATCTTCTCTAACATTATTATGCAATTACCTTCTTGACTGCCCCACAAGGAAAATAAGTTACATTTTTGAGGAGAGGCTTGGAGAAAATTTGCACGATTTCAGGATTGAAATATAGTCCTGCTAATACCAATACACTTGCATTAATTTTCCTTTGCTTTTTTTGCACAAGGATTTTTATCAATCACTGGTCATTTTGTTCTTTCTGCTTGCTGATCACAACTACTTCTTGCACATAACTTCTTTTTGAACACCTATTTCATAAGCATTCTTTATCTATCTAAAGTAACTGTTTTCTTAGCTATTAGTCCATAGTGTTTATTACTTTGTCCACTGTTTCTGCTCTTTATTTCTCTTGAAGAACCATCTTGTCTCATGCTTCAAAGGGGAGGGCAGGATGACCAGCTACAGTATTTTCTCTTTCATTTATTTGGTCAGAATTTCCTCTTAATCTTTTCTGTCTGCCCTATAAATATCAGTTCTTACAAGGAAACTACAGGCTGTGTGATGCTGAAGACATGCACATATTTTCAGTGGCCTCCAATAACTGGCCAGGAAAGTACTTTACCA
>PYHW01010133.1:5389532-5399565 GCA_013186435.1 Turdus rufiventris | reverse complement strand
AAAAATTGAAAATCAGATGAAGTTTTTTATCGTAGCTGCCATCAATGATTAGTATGTGAATGGGAACACAGGACTACCACAACACGGCTTCATCCACACGTTTCTGTTTCCCTATGGCCCCACCACTCACCACTTAGAGGACATATTTGGCTCAGGAGACCTGATTGAATGTAGTCTACAGAGATTTCCAGAGAGGAAAAACTGAAATTGGGAACGTGTTGTAGTTAGTGGAACTAAAATGTGCAGGTTGGAAAGTGAAGTTATTTCAAAATTAAGATCCAATCCTTAATTTTAAAAATGCTAGAATAGAAACTGAGGTACTGTTACAAAGTTTTTATCACCTGTGTAATTTTTATGCATGCAAAATAGATGAAATATCTACATAATAACTGATATCTAAAATAACTATGTAATACCTGCATAGATATTATCCTTTACCAGATTTAAAAAATGAGTTTACTTAAATCTACCTGTGCTATCCAGTGGTATGTAACTTCATCAAAACTCATGCTTTCTTCAGCCAGCTGTGAACCAGTAGCATGAGGTGCAGATAAAAGTTAAATGTCAATTTCTAGCTGTGTCTCATATTTGATTGTCACTAATCCTTCAACATCTGGGTGTTGCAAGAATCATAGGAAATGTTGAAAGTAGGTAGAAGAAGGAAATAGCTTTTTTCTTTTATATATACTAAGTGTAAAAGGAGTAGATGAAAGAAGTGGAGAAGGTAAAGGAATCAAAGGATAATAAGGAATATAAAAAATGTCAAAGAACACTATAAAAAAGGAACATGGAAATTAAGTGAAGTTTGTTTGACATATCCCAAGCAGTTAGGCTGTCAGTGTGCATTTGAGACATGTGAAAGGTATTAGGAACTCCCTGGTGAGATAATCATGATGTAGCTGCTTTGAGCACATGTATCCCCAGGAACTGATGGATCACTGAGAGGATATCAGATGGACAGATCTGTTCAAAAGGATGTCTGGACAGTCCATGGGGACATTTGTCCCACTATCTGGCGGAGTTGTGTAAGCATCTGTGATTCTCTAAATATCTCTATTGTTTTCTCCAGGATTTGAACTCTGTCATTTCCTACAATAACTGAGCTGCACAGTGCTGCTGCTGGGCAGCACCTTTTCAAATAACTTTAAATTGGAGACATAGAGGTAGCTAATCAAGGATGAGTAATCAGTGACTGCTCTAATCTAGTCTTAGAGGCATGCAGTGTTAGAGCCTTCACAGCCATTCACATGATCAACTCTGATGGTTCAAGGATCACTGTCAGCACTGTGCCATATTATCCCCCTAAAAATTTCTTCTTTGGGCTAAATTACCTACGCTGATCCAAACACTCTTCATGTGTATCTGTGTTCTCACTACTTTTCTCTTCACTATCATGGGTTTGCTGTATTTTCCTAAAGAATCCAGTAACACAATTGCAGAATTGCAGGTGAAACTTAATAATTATTTCGTTTGTCTTGTTTCAACATCTCTCTTAACTTCCTCGACTGAGGTTTGTCTTTTTGTCAATGGTTCAATGACATTTCTAACTTCTGTGCAGTTTATAATTCCCCTAAATTATCAGACTTTTAAAATGTTTTACTCCATACTATCCATTAACCTGTATTTTCATAGCTATTCTTCCTGCTCAATTTGTAAGTAAAATCTTCTACCCAAACTTTCTCCTGCCACCTACTGAAAAAAAAAAAATTTCATGTATTTTTTTCCTATTTGAATTTTAATTACTTTTCCCAGGAAGCTTATTGTACTCTTCAGCTCCATGTAATCTACAAATTGTACATATATGCATATTTATGTATGCGTGTGCTCTATTCCAATGTCATAATCTAAATGAAAGTACTGAAAAAAATTGTATCCAGAATGGACTCTGCAGAGTCCCATTCAGCATCCTTCTTCTTGAAAGAGAGCCACTGATTAATATTTGTTTTGGTGCAATTATTCATCTGCTTGGTCCCTCACCTGTCATCTATACTGTATTTCACTAAACTGCTTGTGAAAATGTCAACCCCACTGCATTAAAAGTGTGTGACAGTTACAGTTTCTTCTCTAATCTCAAGTCATGCTACTCCATGATAGAAGCAAACTATTTTGAAGAAAAAAGTTTTCAGAGATGCATACTAATTGTTACTGTTTTCTTTCATATACTCATTTTTCTTCATTTAAAATACCAACATCATCTTGTCCCTCTGGTTACTCTATTTCCTTTATGACTTCACACGTGTAATGGCCCTAAGAGCAATTTGAATCATTTTTAGGCTACTTAGAAAGAAACTAACGAAGACTGAACAATTTAATAAAATATATATTTATTTCAAATTCACCCTGACATACTCTTTCACTATGTACTATGAGACTTTGTGCCTTCGATACTGATACTAAATTGTATTCTCCACTGAATTATAAATGACCCATTAAAGAAAATGGAAAAATGTCCTTAATACTTTGGTCCACCATCATCTATAGTTAGTTCTCCATCCCTGCTGTACTAATACCCCTAAATGGTTCATTTCTTTTTGTATCTTAACACATTCTACTTCTCATGTTCTTTATTTTTTCTTTCAGCTCATATTTTAGTGTTTCTGACCTATTGTCTATAAAATCTACTTTTTTTGTACAAGTCTCATATTCTACCCTAATTTCCACATTTATAGCATTCAATTTCTGTAGCTAAAGTCACAGTCCAGACAGAGTCTCCATGCTTTTTTTCTGCATTGGGACAGCTTGTACCTGCTGTGTCATTTATTTCCTTGAGGAAATGTCATCTCTTAACTAGGATTTTTTTTTCTTCTATGACTTCTCTAGGACTTCTCCCATGAGACCTTCTATAAAAAATTTTGGAATTCACGCTTTTAAAAAATTGGGTATGTTTTGTGTTCTTTATATCGTTTCTCTTAACCAGGCACTTTTTCAGTTCACAGTCACCCTTACTGAAGCTGTATTCTGCCCTATTTTCCTTACTGGCAAGACTCAAAGCCACAAGAACACCCCTTGTACCTGCTTTGTACATTTTTCCATCAAAGTATTTTGAGTACACCCCAAAAATTAGGCAGACATTTGGGTCTGTCATTTGCCTTTTCAAAATGTTTTTTTAAATGTCCAATCCTGTGCTTTAGATGATTCCTCAAGGTATTCAGGAAAAAAACCCCCAAAACAACTCAACTAACAAAAAGAAAATCCCATTCAAATGATATTTTTGGGGAAGCTGATCTAGGTATAGTTTCATTTGAATAGTGTTCTTTCTCCATTTTTCACCAGGTAAGCAGCTTTGACTCTTAGCTTTCATCCTTCACGTAAAGTGTTTGCTTCTTTAATAATATGTGAGAGTATCCTATCTCTCTTATTCATTCCCTAAGCTGCCTCTCTTGGGCAATCTATTATTATTCCAAAAACAGCTACATATGCCATCATCTGTTATACCAATTAAATCAGAGTTTTCCTCTGCTTGTTTATTCCCCATGCTCCTTCCAACACTACACAGACAGCTAAGATGTTTGGCAAATAAATTAGTGCTCTTGAGTGACATATTGCCCTAATCCAATCCAATCCACCAGAGGCCATTATTACATAAGATATTATCATACTTAGCCTGGGGGAATTGCAGCTTTGCAGGCTCTGTGTCTTCATGAAGGGAGGAAATTCTTTTGTATTCACAATTTGCTGTTACTGTTAGGCTTTTTCTGTAGAGAAAAGTCAATAGAATGACTTCTCTTTGCTGTCTTGGAAAGGTAGCCCAGGATGATGAAGTAACATGGTGATTTGCTGGAATCAAGAATCTTGGGAGTTTCTACATGCCTTTCCATAGATATAGTTAAAGAACTTCTGCTTATCTGTGAACTGCACACAGATGTCCCTTCTCTCTTCCATAAGTGCCTCTGATACTCAAGGTGGTTCAGTTCACTACTCAATTCTTCTTCAGTAACATAGTTTGGCTTGTGTTCCTGTCCTGTATACTTCAGTAGGAGTTAAGCATGTGCTTAGAATTAATCAGAGAGACACCTGACTGAATAAAGAGGGTTTGCAGCCTTGTTTCAGTCATGTGCTATTCAGAAACCCATCTTGTTTAAATTATTAATTTTGTTTCCCAAAATTTCTCCATTGACTCTTTCTGTGAGGGGAACAGCCTGCTTCATAGCCTGCACACGGTGACCTGTTTTTACTAAAGCAGCACGTGGTTTCTGATTTCCTTGCCAGGCTATAGCATGCTCACCTACAGTGACCAGAAGTGATACACAGGACATTCTTGTGAAGCACAGCAGTGCTTGACTCAACAGCATGTACTTACTCTCCCATACCAGTCCCTCTCTCTGGTTACTGCTTTCTATAATCATACCCATATACCCTATCCATAAACTACCACCCAACCAAGCGCATATGTACCTTACAATTTTGAGGTATATATTTTTATGACTTTTATAATTTGGTGCACAGAAAATTGAAACTGACCTGTTTAGATGGTGAGTAAACCACTAAAAATCTTTACCTCTTTGGGAACAACAGCAAAACCAAAAGTGTGCTTGTTCCAAAGTTACTCTCCAATAGAAATTAATTGCCATAGCAACATGTGGGCAATGTAGATTAAGAGATATTTTTATTTAATCTCTAGATGCATTGAATCCCTTAAGTCAAGAATTTTAACCAGAGCTGGAAATTAGCATAGTTATGTGATTTTGTAAATTTTATCTCCATGGAATAGCAATTACACAAAATGAAACACTTTTTATTTTTTTTTTTTTTAAATTGCAGTTTTGCAATTCTACTTACTGAGTCCAATGTAAGGAAAAGATGCTGCAATGGAATGAATTCTTGTTCATGTAAAAAGCCACAAAGCTTCAGCCAGGTTGTTCATTGTACAGCTTGAGGCACAGTTAGGTATTCAGTACCATCTCAGTGCGAGTAAAGGAACCAGTGAAAATGATCCTCAAAACATGGGGATGTTTTTGATGTTTCACTTTGTTTTTAGTTTTGCTCTTGAGAGACTGATACTGTACTACACAATACAAAATTTAAATTCAGTAGTATTCAAGCATGTGGAGGTTTTCTAACTATGAAAAAAATGCAATATGCGCTGTCCATGGTTTTGAATTATTTTTATTAAGAATTTGCAATTCTATTCTCTCAGATAGCCAGAGATAGCTGAAAATGCATGGCAAATGCATTAGGATATACATTCTTCCTCACTTTGTCCTCAATGACATGTTATTGAGCAGGTGATGGCTGGAGAATTGATAAGAAATGGATGCTCATCCAGGACTGGATGCCTTCTTCATCCTAACATTTCTTCAGCACTACTGCACAAAGTGACAAGAGGAAATGACAGGAGAAAACAAAGAGCTGGTTTGTCTTAAGAAGCACATCAGAGGATGCTGTTTTTCCAGACACGATGGTTAAACTCATTCACTGAATTTTACTGCATTTGAAATGCTGAAGAAACTCAAAGAACATATTTATTATTTTCTAGGTTGAATTTAAATCCTTGAAATAAGATTGATTGTTTTAATAAAAGTCAGCTTCTGCATCTATATATCAATTTACCAGTTTAACTGATCATCCTCCTTGGGAGATGATGGCTGAGAAATTAAGATGTGTTCTCAGATTATTAATTTCACTGCAGCAACTTTCACAGAATATCCCAGGTAATGATTATCAAAAAATATGCTGAGTTGGAAGGTACCCACAAGGATCATTAACTCCATTCATGTCATATCCCTGAGAAAGTCTGGGTCACTATTTAGTAAATTACATCAAATTGCTGAATACACAATGCATTGCCTTTATTTTTAATAGAACTTCCTGCATCAAAAGAGGTAATGATCAGTGTAAGATAAATTGTTACTGTGTGCTCTGAACAAAAATACTGGCGGTGTTTAGTCTTCTCTGCCCTGTGTTTCATAAGTGTAATTGCTGTTCAGACTAATGGGAATGACATCCAAACACTTCCTATTAGTCTGCAGAACACATTTTTCTTAGAAGCCAGGTTTTTATACCTATCCTCTTCATGGGATACATATTTTCAGCAGTAGTGTCATAAGCAGCAAATTTTAGATTATATACCTTTATGTACTTTTGTAAATAATGATTTCCACTGTTTGAAAGTGCTTACAAATTGGGAATTAAAGAATGGTGACAAACTCGCTGGTCATGTTTTAAACTTCTAGTGTATTTGCAAATATTTCCATTATTATCAGAAAGCTACTATGCCCCCTTGTAGAGTTGCCAAAATCACAAAACCTATTTTGTCTTCAAAGTGCACATAAATGGCATAAAACGTTGACTCTAGGAGCTCAGCAAATTAGTTAGATATTTATAGCTGAACAAACTACCTTTAGCATTGCTTTTACAGCCTGAATGAAACTTCAACTCAATC
Source organism: Turdus rufiventris (assembly GCA_013186435.1). Lineage (NCBI taxonomy): Eukaryota > Metazoa > Chordata > Aves > Passeriformes > Turdidae > Turdus > Turdus rufiventris. The sequence goes on along the minus strand of PYHW01010133.1, from coordinate 5,393,183 downwards.
CCCTTAGATCCTTTTAACATCTTGTGATACACTGGACACTACAAGTCCATTTTTTATCAGTAATTTAGCTCAGGTATCAGAATGTTCCACTTAATCACAGTGATAGTTTGTTTTTGCTGAATAATGTTACTGCCAAATACTCTGTCACAGTTTGCTTAAGTTGATGAAAAATGGCTCGAATATTGCATGTTTGGGTGAGCACAGAAAGAAATTTACTGTTATATGTATAATATATGGAAGCAAAAACCGGGAAACTTCTTTAGTCTTGGAGGTTAATTCCATGCATTTAGTTGTAAACTCACAGCTTTTTGATATATTGGATAGGTCAAGAGAAATTACAAATGGCTAGCAAAAGTTATCTCAGTGTGTGAAATGACTAATACATCATTCAAACCAATGAGACAATTCATCTTCCTCTATTTAAGCACTCTGTATTATATGTATTCATGACATCATAGAACTTTGATAGAAAAGGAACTTTGATAGAAAAGGAACTTTGGAGTTTCAACTCATTTTCTCTAGTTGCAAGGCATTAACATTACCTTTTATTTCTGATAGTTGTTTGCCTAACCTGATTTTATAGATTTGCAGTGCTTATTACTCCACATGACCCATCTCTTCTTTGCTCAAATATTCTATCACTGGCGCAATTAGAAAGGTTTCTCTTGTGTTTTCTTTTGCTACTTCAGGTTACATTTACACTGCACAGTGAACACAGATAATTTTCTTCCTGTTTGCAGCAGATATTTATCTTTACTGGTATTTTGTGTTCACTCAAGGAGTCTTTTTCTCTTGATTAGATTTCTCTGCTCCATGCTTCAGTCATTGTCTCTAGCTCATGTTTAGAAGCTCCAGATCATTCTTGTTGCTCTCTTTTAGGCACTCTCCAAATGGTAAATGCTTTTAAGGTGCAGAACATGGTTCTCAAGTTGAGACCTTACCAATATTCAGTGAAGTGAAAGGCCATTGCTTCATGAAACTGCAAATTACAATTCTCTTTGCACTCTGAAATGATATTTACCTTTCTTGCTAGGTCATTATTGATGTGTTTAACTTGTGGTCTGAAATTACCAAGATCCTTTGCCTTTGCAATGTTTGCAATGTTCCTTATTTACTTTTATTTTGTGTTGCTGACTGTACCTGCAAAGATACTTTACTTGCACCTAGCAAATAGCATAGTATTTAATTTACTTTTTCACTTTCTTATGAGCAAATTATCCTCTAATATATCTCTGTTTTCAAAAATTATGTCATACAATAAATCAGTAAGCATAATATTTATTCTTTAGCATGTTAATAAAAATATTGAAGATTCTGGAGTGAGAAGAACACCTATACAAACTCAATTGATCTGTACCTCAATTTTGCTAAAGAATAATATATGGTCCCTTTTCAACATAGTTATGAAACCTGTAGCCTTTCTATAGTTATGGAATCTAACTTGATACTGGAATAATGATTGGGCCAAAGGTATGAAAGGCAAAATAGAGTACATTTTTTTTTACTCCTTCCACAAAGGCTGTTTTTCTGTGACAGAAAAATTATTGGGTTTTTTCTGAAGTAGTTTCTTTTTGGCATCTTGATTTTTAGTCCTCCAGTTTTATTTTCGTTAGTGAGGGTCATTCTCTTTCAGTATTTGTATCTTTCTCTGAGTTTAAGTAAATTGACTGATTTGTAGTTCTTAACTCCTTCGGTCCTAACATTTTTTTGCAATTGCAAAGCCCCCTTTGTTATCAGCTTGTTACCTCACCTTTCTTCTGTTATGTTGATGGTTACTTTGAACAGCTCTGAGACTTGTTCACTTCTTTAATTTTCCTGATATTGCACCCAGCAAACCTGAAACATTTCACTTCATCTGAAATCTCCAGCCTATGTTTATTTACCCTAAGCCAAAAATTTTCTTTTGGGAACTGTATAAAGTTTATTTTAAAGAATCCATTTTCCATGACTCATTTTTATAGATTTTCTTCTATGTTAGGTAAGCTTTTCCTTAGTATGTATAACTATCTCAGCATATCCTAAATACCACCTGTGAGACTAGCATCTGTTTGTCCCTTGCCCTGTATGATTTGTCTCTGTATTCACACAGTTTTTTTCTGTAGTTTTACATAACCTACTGTCTCACCTACTCTACTTTCCACTTTCTGTATTCTTCCTTGAGGCTGAAATCATGGAAGAAGAAGTCTACAAGTAAAACTAAAAGTTCTCTCTCCTTGGTATGTCCTCTTTGTAGGGGGATCCTTTGGTAGTTTTGGCAAAACTTATGCCTTTCTCATTCATTCTCATTACTCTTGCTATTCCTACGCTTCATAATTGAGCGGAGACCTTCCCATGTCATATACTTCCTCCCTTATTTACCTCTTCATCTCCTGTGTTACACTGTCCATGTGAATATCTCATGAAGCTGTTGCAATGCCAATCAGATAAAATTTTCAGAATCTGATATTTTCTAGTCTTTTTCTCTCAGTCACCTTCTATTTATTTTTATATGTCTACAAGTTTATAAGATCTTTGGCAGATTGACACACTATCCATTTGATTCTTCCATGAAACTTTTGCAATTATCTAAGATTGTACCTCTACTTTTAATAATGTGTGCTGGATCAACATGATCATAGTATCTCTGTGAAATGCAGCATGCTGGTACAGAATTTAGGCTTATTAGCCCAGTCAATATTATCAAATCTCTGTGATATTCTGATTTTAAAATCATTGCATAACTTTTTGCAATACATTTGTTTGAAAGTGAGCTTGACTCAGGGTGAGCTCTCCTCAGCTGATTGTCTTCTTGTGGCTCGGGCTTGGATTTTAGCCATTTAAATATAGAATCAGCCTGAAATGTCAATAAGTAAATGGGCAGGATAACAAGCACCAGTTATCTTACCTTCTTAGAAATATTAAGTGAAATAAAGATCAGAATTTATTTCCTTGTAAGTACACACAGAAGAGGCCTCTTTTAAAAAGTCCTTGAACATAAAAAACCTTTGATCATTGTGAATCAAAACTAATTCATTTTATAACTTCCAGTTTGATTAAGAACAATGTCATTTTTTTCCCAGGAGCTTAGGTAATTTTTTTTCTTTCTTTCTAAGCCTAACAATGTTAATGTTGCACTTATTGTTTCTTAATTTTACTCTTGTCTTTACGACACTGACTAATCATCCAAATTCTATCTGCTACTGTGCCAGAGCCTCCTGGGTAATAATAGTGCCAGTGCTTGATAAGTGGCTGCCAGACAAAGCTCATGTTGGCTCAGGACAAGCTGTGCCAACTGTAATACAAAAATTAATGAGTAAAGACAGAAAAAGTATATAAAAATTATGTTAAATTTTGGTTATTGAATCTGTGCATGCTCAAGTTAATCAAATGTTTCAAGAGGCAATGCATACTAATTTTATTTGCAATTAAATGAGACAGGAACTAAAATAATGCTATTTTTCTGTATATCAAGCTCTCTGTTGGGGCCTTTAGTGATTAAGTCTTTTCTACATATAGCAAGTTTTCTATTTATGAGAGATGAGTTGGTAATAGAAACTCATTTCTGACTGAAAGAAAATACATATAATTTACAAAGAAGACAAAGGCAACAAATAAAGAAGTGGAGATGGAATTACAGAGTCTACATGCTCTTTTGTGAGAGTATCATAATCA
>PYHW01010133.1:5328520-5375253 GCA_013186435.1 Turdus rufiventris | reverse complement strand
GGTCACTTAATCAAGTATTTGAAGAATTTTGCTATTGGTGTTGTCAATTTGAGCTTTGGGGCTAGCACTGAGGGGCCCTAAGGACAGTGTTACGTCCTATGTAATTGCTACAGAGGCATTTTGGACTAAATGTCTGGAATGTTTAAGATTCACAAAGGGTATTTTTGTATGTCATATGCATGTATTTGACTGCATCAAAAATGGTTCTTAGAACAGGAATGAGCAGATTGTCTAAGACAATTTTCTCAATGCCTCTTGAAAGTGCTTTTGGGGAAAGAGCAGAGAAATTATATTTCAGAGCCAAACAGAAGTTCAGCAGTAGCTGTACACATGCTGGGCAGAAACCCTTTACTCAAATAGTTGCACTTGTACTTTCAATAAATACAGAACAGAAAAATAGATACAAGGTTGCTATGAGAAACTCAGATTTCCATTTGCAGTCTACATAGTCCTGCTGTTTTCAAATAGCAATTCTAAGTAGTTGCTTTGCACAAGGACATATAGGTCTGTTATGATCCTAGTAAAAAGGTCACTTAAGATCTATAAAGTATCCTTTAAAATACTATGGATTAGAGGTAACACCATAAAGAAAGAAAGAATACAGGTGATTTTACATACTTTTAAATGCTAAAGATACATAGCTGTGCAGCTTTCAATAGACTTCTGATTCATACTGTGTACACACTGTGCAAACCCTGCCCAGGGGAAGATTGACCCCATTTACTATAGGAATTTCTCAAATTAGAAAAACTGTGTTCATGATTTCTGCTGTCAAGCAGAAAAGGTGCTCAGGTAACGTTTTGCTGAATATCTGGATAAAGTCAGGAACAGGAAGGTGTTGCAATTGCTGGTACCCAGCAGGAGCAGCCTGTGGCAATAAGCCAGCTGGTGTGATCCTTCAGCCAAGGGTTTTATGCAGCCCAACACAGGCTTGAAGGCATGCTGCAGCACAGCAAGGTGCAGGACTGGGTGTACTCAGATAAACTTTCTTCTGATCACTAACTCTTCCATGTATGATAGTGTCCCAGTTGGGATCATCACAGTACTAGCTTTTAAACATTCATCATAATTCATGCAAAAATCATTTAAGACACTTATTATATTGATTTTACTCTGGCAATGTCTGCTTTATTTTGTTGAACCATCTTTACAATGTTGTGCTGTATGTTATATAAATTTCTCCAGTTACTCCTTTTTCCTTAAAAAAAGATAAGCTATTCTTTTCTAATAAAACATGTTTATGAACGTGGATTTGCATTCAATATTTTTAATTGAATTTTAGAAATGTATAGCTTTCAAAAGAAAAAGGTAGGAAAATGAAGTATCAAATTATCCAAATATACTTGATTTCAGTATTAGGCTGACATAACATGGAAAGTTGCACTAATTGCAGGCTCTCTGAAGCACTTTTATTTTTCAAGTTGTGACATTCATTTAATTTTAGCTGTTCTAAAGTAAGATGTTATTTTGCTATTCTAAATATGTGAAGTCTTATCCTGCTATTGGGCAATTGTAAAAAAATAAAGAAACAAAAATTACCAAGAGGAAAAAAAAAAAACAACACATGGTTTCTGTGAAACATTAGAGATTCTCAGTCATTTTGAAATCTGGCAATGCAGTACTTTTGAGGCAAACTTTCCCAGATGTTTTATACTCCCCATATGAAATATGCATGAAAGAATGAAAAAGCACCCTCAGCCAAGATGTATTATGGTTGTCACTACTAATTGCAGTAGACGTGTTAGCTCTTTGTAAAACTGAGTAAATCACTCCAGCATAAACTCAGAGGCTTCTAATGGAAATCAGTTCAGGCAACTTCATTTTTGGCTTTTTTTTTAAGATTTTTCTTAAAAGCTGGAAAGAGTAACAAACTAAGAGATCTAAGCAGGCAATGGAAGGAACCCTGGGCAATCAGCGAAGATAAATTTTTTTAAAAATATCTCTATTTTAAACACTGGACAAAGTAAGGAAAGCTTGTGCAAGGCCAAGCTAGACACACCAAAAGTGAGGCAAAGGAGAATTTCAATTGTCACAGTTGGACTTCTTTGCCACTGTGAGACTGTGCTGTAAAACCTGAACTGTGTATAATGTTGGTTTAAAATAGAGACCTTTCAGAGTTGCTACAGTAATGGAAGGGTTCAAGCTGTGTTAAACAGGGTGAAAGCACAAGATTTTTATTTGCTATTAAGGTGATTGCAGAAGTGGTGAAAACAGATAAAAAGTAAAAAACTCTAAGTAGTAGAGCTGTTGGTCTGTATTGAACAGGAAGGAGTACTGGTGGTTTACAAATAAAAGTCACTATGAAGAGTTGTTTACTTCACATCAACTTGAAGATTTGCAGTTTTGAGACTGCAACTTGCTTCAAAAATCTACTATTTTGTGCAGGAGGTAGTGGTGGAAATATCTGTGTTTGGCTTAATATTTGCTTTTTCATGTTGCCTGAGACTCAGCAAAACAAGTGGTTGGTGAGATATTGAAGGTCTTGATTACACTATTTTGATTTGGTATTATTTTACTGCCTCTCCCGTCCTGATTTTTAAGGCCTGAAAGTTGCTTGACTATCGAGATGTTGTTATGACTGTCGTAATTAATCTGTTTTGTAGCATCCAGACTCCTAGCCCTCAAGTAGGAAATGTATGAGATGATGCTGGTGACTAAGTTTGATCAAGCATCTCACGGTGGGTGCCTTAGTTTTGAGAGTTTCAGCAGAGGTACCATTTTTCTTCATTATGTACATAAACAGACTCCTGGAGTGAATGGCCCTGCCCATCTTTTGACAGTATCTTTGCTGGCAGGTGGATGTTCTGTATCATTGGGTCTTAAGACAGCAAAGGAAAGGGCATCAAGGAGTGGTGCAAGAGGTATTCATTGGACTTCAGTTAAGAAAACTCAGTGTCCACTCTCAGGGGGATTGATTATTTGCCATGTGTTTTTAGTCCAGGGACCAGATCTCCATCAGAAAGCTGGAGATCATGAAAGAGTTTTATTTATAAAGCCATAGTCAAAGATGATGGTTTAGAAAGTTGTACAATCGAATCAAAACTTCCACAAGAAGCTGCCTCAAAAAAGAGACAATCATAGCATTGATTTTCCAGGATTCTCCTGTTTTTATACTTTAATCAAGCACTTTCTCATATGTACAGGAAGTCTGGAGATGTGCAGCACATCAACATTAGAAAGAGCCAACAAAGCTGACTGCTTGTGGAGGTAAAATAAAATACTACAGTTGCAGTATTTTTTGTATCCCTAGTAAGAAGAATCATCTGTTCTTTGCTTTTAAAGATGTACTTTATGGACAACAAAAAAAAGCCCTTGAAACCAATCCTTTCATCATCTGAAGCATATTTTTTCCTTGACACATCAGAACAAGAGGAAGTACCATGGTTAAGAGATTTCACCTTTGTCATATCTAAGGAAGGATAAAAAGCAAGTTACTGTTTCTTCTGTCTTTCTCCCAAGCTAGAACATTCTATTTTCAGTATAATGTGCAGAAAGCTGTTTCTTTCAGCTTATAAAATAGACATCTTTGGTATATGAATCAAATTAAACAAACAACGGCATCCCTATTTCTCCTAGCAGAAAGTAATGACTGTGAGGAGAAAACTCATTATTAATCATCTAAAAGAATGACTTTCTGAGTGGAGAAACCAAAGAGCAACTTCAGAGATCTGAGTCAACTTCAAGTGCAACATTTTTTGATCTATGGCTATGTCTGCATTCTCAGGTGTAAGGGAGAGTGTAGAGCAAACCGTGGTGAGGACTGAGTCAGAACTCTGATTTTATGTTGAATTCTTTTTTTTTTTTCTTCTATATTTGGTCTTCCATCACCTATCTTAATTCTATTCATATATTATGGACTATCTGTGCATTAGCAGCTGGAGAGCATTAGTTGTGCTCTTGGAACTAAGCTTACAAATTAGTCTTACTCAAAAGAAATTCAGTTCATGCACTCTGTGACTCCCTTCATGAAGTCATTTACCAAAAAAATGGTAATGCAAGTGGACCCATTGACTTCTGCAGAGAGAAGCCACTTCTTTCTCCTCCACAGACTAGGTCCTGCACAGATCAATCCTTCGCACAAGTGCAACCACGAGCAATTTCTACAAACCGTGGTAGAAACTGAGTGTGATAGTTCAGACTAGAAGAGCCAGTGTCCTCTCTTTAAGGCAGGTGTGTAGATCCTTTTACTCAGCCTACTGCCTTAGGCAGTTGCCTCCTTATCTTATTTTTCAAGCCAAGGCTGCTCATGTAATTGACTTATTTTTATAACTCAGAGTAAATAACTGGCATTCTTAAATCAGTGCTGCTGTGGTTGAACTGACAGAAATGTAATAATCCATATAATTTATAGTATTTTATATAATTTTATGAGTGTTTGCCTATCTTCCCTGGAATTATAAAATCAACAGCCTTGCAGTGATTGTCTTGCAAAGTCCAAAGGGCAAAACCCATCCTTTCATAGATGAGACAATTCCATGCTTTATTAGAAACTACAGTCATCATTTTCATCTTCAAACAGATTCTCATGGTTTAAAATGTTCAAATTAATCAATATTGATTCCCCAAATTCCAAATTTCTAAACTTCACAGATGCAATATTGAGTGACTGGGATTTGTTTAAATCCTTCATTAAAATATTGGTCAGCATTCCAGTTACCTTTTAAATTTAAATTTCTGTGTAACTCCAAACTTTTAAGTTCTCTGTATATGTAAGTTTATCACAATGAAATGCAGACACTTTATTTTATTTTTTTTTTAGTATAACTGAAGCATAAATTAGTTCTTATAAGAATGAAGTTGAAGTTAAAAAATAATGTCTGTTTAACTGCAGTACAGAGATTTTCATAAATATCCTGTTTTGTAATAAAAATAATTAGTTTGGAGTTGTGTCTGTATTTTGCAGAAGTAAAGAAGAGTGAGGTACATATTGTGTTTTCATAGGGTTTATAACTATATCGTTTCTGCAGGAGATCTTAGAAGTTGATCTTATTTGTCAGCTAGAAAATGGAGTCTCTGGAAATCTCCTATGAGCATCTGTTTTGGGTTTTATTGAACAAATAATTTTGAGATGTCAGATCCAAAAAAGTGGTTTGTAAAGGGCTGAAAAAGGAATTTTCTTCAGACCTTCTGAGGTAGTCACCACCCTATAAAAGAGTCTTTAATTCTTTATTTCTCACTCATGTAGAAAACAAAGCAAAGGAAAAAAAAGAAAAATTATGTTGCCCTTCATACTTTTCTACCCATAGATAGAATTTGAGAATACGGTGTTTTAATATTGTTTATTTTGAACCTGAATAAAGCTTCATCTGATACTCCTTGCTCACTGAAAGATTTAGAATATAGTCAAGCCAATAATTATTGTATGTACCCTTACATATTTGTGTTCACATTTCACAACCTTGGGTTGAATGATGAAGAGCTGGAGGCTGGAAGGAAATCCTTGCTGTCCCTCCACTGACTCACTATTAGAAGGACTTTTACACTCAAATATTTATAATTTGGCTGTTTTTTTAATTTAGCTTTTTAGGCAAGAATGGCAAAAGGCCAAAAAGGGACTATAGTAGCCATAACCTTAAGCAGGACTCCAAGCTTTGCCTCTTATTCCGTTTATTGGTTGCTCAAAAAATACCAGACTGAAATAGCAAAATTATTGTAACAAATCATTAGCTTTGTTTGTATTTGTTAGGACTATTTTTCATGATTAATCAGCACAAAACACTTAACAGCTAATTGTTTTAAAAATGAGTCACTTCAGCATTCTCTTTCCAGATACAGAACTGAAGAAATGATGAAGGGTGGTGATCAACACTAATGCATTTCACAAATGATATACAACCTGATGAAAGGACTTCTTGTGGTCAACTGGTCTTAGCTTCTGCTGTGTGCACTACAGTTCATCATGATCTTATCATAATATCTTTTTGAGCAGGAACATACTGGAAGGCAAGCAGACGAATGTAAAAGTATAGAATCTGGATGAAGATTCCCTGTGTCCCAGCAAAGGCTGTGGCTGAGTGGATGATTTCACTGCGTTTCGTCTTCAGGAGTGAGAGCTTATGGCTTTGGTGTGCAGAAACATCATTTACCTTGCTCTGCAAGCAGCCCATTGTTTATATGTGAACGTGTTCTGGAAAATGACACAATCTTGTTCAGAGAACAGGATATCTCCCAGTCTGTGTCTCCAGAAATGTTGGAGCAGATATCTGATCTTTAATTTTATTAAATCTAAACTTCATAAATTCATAAAAGCAGAGTATGATTATTTGATTATTTTCAAATCTTCTTGTCCATAATGAACTTCAAAACAGTCCAACCATTTTCTTCATTATTGAAATAGTTTGAGTTTTGTGCTGTTAAGCGAAAAAAAGCATGAAGGACTGGAAATAAATAAGGGAAGGAAGAAGAAAGGAGTACTGGAGGTGAAACAGAGATATGAAATCACAGTACAAAGAGACAAGAAGGAGAATAATAGAAAGCAAGGAAAAAGAGACAAGTAATATAATGAAATAATACCAAAAATACATTTTCATTAATGTGTAAGTTATTTTCTATAATAATAAATGTAAAAATGTTTTCTCTCAAACAATACACTGAATATTAAGTAAAAGACTGAAGGAAATAAGTTGCAATGTAAGATCCAATGTAAGGAAAATAACTTTAGAAATATAAATAAAACCATTTGTAAACAATATTGCAAATAAAATATTTTAAAATGTCAAAAAGCATAGTGTAACAATTAAGAAATCTGTGCCATGGGTTTTATGCTTCAGTGGCTTTCAGAAACCTGAATAATTCTGAATATGGTAAGGCAAGATTTTGGGGGTTCACATCTGCAAGGAAATTGTGGTAGAATTGGAGAAAGAAAAGAAAGTCTTGGACATTAAACACTTCTAGAGGTGTAAATGTTTTCATACTTCAGAAAAATTTAGTAATTAGTTTCAGTCAAATAAAACTAAAAAGAAGTAAAAGTGGAAAAACTTAAGTTCTCATTTGCATTTGTATTTGAATTGATTTGATGGGTAACACTGAAGGAGTCATTTACAGAGCCAAGAAGGGCAGTGAGTGCTGAGAGCTGCCTAATCTTTGCCAGAGCATGCAGCCTGTCTGCCTTCAGACAGCTTAGTAAGAGTAATATTAGCTCCAGGTTCCCAGGAGAGCCTTGCAGGGACCACTGCAGCAGCTGCAAGCCAGGGGCTTCATGGGTGTGTTTTAATCCAAGTCACAATAGCACCAGAGAGCCTGGAAATCCAGGGACTTGATAATACAGGAGACAATCATTCAACTCAGAAGTGAAAAACACATCTCAAAATTAATACTTTTAAATCAGACAGATGGTGTGGGCTGAAATTAATATCTTTTTAAGGCTCTCCATTAGGTCTGTATATCACTACATTGGCAGGAGTTGTTCAGCAGCACTGCAGTTCCCACCTGGAGCTGCATGACCAGCCTGGAGAGCTGCTGCTCTTGCACACTGGGCTCTCTCACTGCTGCTGATGCTTTCAAACCTCATCCTTCCATTGTTGTTTTTTACCTTCTTCCTCTTTAGTGTCGCACCTTGCTGTTTTGTCAGTCATCCCCACATCCCCCTGCTTTCATTTATTCAGGATGTTTTGACTAATAGCTAGTGTTTGAGGACTCTGTTATTAACCTCCTCCCTTTCGTGCATTTGGTCGTCTGGGAAAATAACAAGAAATAATAATAACTGTACTCATAATAATGAGCAAAATGTGTCCTTCATAGATCTCCAAATTGATACTTTTCTTTTATTCCTTATTTGTTCTTCCTAGGCAACTTGAGCAGAACATCTGATCATCTGTTTGATTTCTATGACTGCTAGCATGTTTTATAAATCCCACATCATGAGAAGAATAACTTGTGAATGCCTTGTATCATTCCACACCCATTGGTTCACTATTGAGTCTTCTGGGATACATTGTAGAATAATAACATAAATTATAGTCTTCCAGTGTAATGTGCTTTTTCTAAATAATCTCTTCTCTGCGCTGTTCTCTGTATTTTCCAATGTTATGTCAACCAGAAAAAAGATTTTTTTTTTTTTGCCATATCTTAATCTTACATGCAAGCACTATTTTTTTTTTAAGTGAGGCATAAGCATCAGATCTAATTGACAGCAAAAATGAAAATTCTCAATTAAAAACTTTCCACGGTATTGACTTCCTGAAGCAGGAGAGTACACTTTGTAAAGGGCTATTTGTTGTGTTGAATATTTTTTGTGCATTTCCCAGGAGAATTGACAACCAGCATCTGGTACAGATACATGGCTATTAAAGGTAGCTTGAAACTAGTACTTAGCAGTCTTCTCCCACTCCAATAATAATCAATCTTTTTAATGAACTGCAATGTTAATTGGCTGAACCTTCAGCTGGAAATTTATTTGTGAAACATACTGTGACTATATACCAAATGAAAAGTTAGCTTTTTGACTTATTTATACTTCATCATCAAATTCAAAATTTCCCCAAATCACTGCCTATTTGACTCCACTGGACTCCACTCTGTAAAAAGGCCACTAACAGTGGCACTGTCCCACATCATTCTCTGTAGAGAGACATGGATTTGAAGAATGGACCTCTCAGTGGATAAGGAACTGACTGAGTGGCCACAGTCAATGGCTTGATGTCCAAGTGAAGGCCAGTGAGGAGTGGTGCTCCTTGGACTGCCACTTTTCAACATCTTGGTTGGTGGCATGGGCAGTGCACCCTCAGCAAGTTTGCTGACAACACCAAGCTGTGTGGTGCAGCTGACATTCACCTTCCAGTATTTAAAGCGTACAAGAAACCCAGAGAGGATCTTTTCACAAAGCATGTAGTGACAAGACTAGGATAGATGGTTTTAAACTGAAAGTGGGTAGGTTTATATTAGGAATTAGACTGCAGGGTGCCTGGAAGCTCATTCATTCATACTGAGCTATAGTTTCTGGCCGGATTGTAGCTCCATAGCAAATGGTTATATCCCACACCAGCAGCTGGTTTTCCACCATTCATTCCCAGGGCATTAGTGAGATATGAGGGTGTCTTTCAGAGTGTAATAATAACTTGGGTCTAGATAAGCAAGACCTTCAGCATCGGAATGCAGAGCAAGACCCTTGATTTCTGGAGTTGCTGACAGCCACCTTTCATTAGTGTAGTGGAATAGCCCCATGACAAGGAGCCCATTGGTGACTGACATGCTGTCGCTGCTCGTGTCCACTACCCCATATCTGTGCATTAACCCCTGCTGTCTCCTTACCCACATTGTCAGCTGCCTCTTGAGAGCATAGCTTCTGCAGAATTTCATATATCATTTTGAAACCACCTGTTTTATCTGTAGCTAAAGGAAGGAGTATTCAGAGAGCAAAGATAATTAGTTTATGGTCTTAATCTACCTCTCTCCAGAGAGTCAGCACAGTCAGTCAGATTTGTATCTCCATTCACATCATGTGAGCTGGTTTATCAGATTATATGTTCTTTTATATTTAAATGCCATGAAGTCAATATTTATGATCAAATTTTAGTAGAAGGAAGTCCTTGCAGTGCAGCACCTCTGTGTTTGGAGCAGCATACAGCTCAGTTTGGAATAAGACAATATGTCTTAAGTAGAAGAGAAAGCTAGAATACACTGGAGAGAAGGCCTGAAAGAATAAATTTCCTCAATGTTATGCTCAATAAAGACACAGAGCCACAACTGTGATATGAAAAAGCCAAAGAAAAGCTGAACTGACTATCATGCTGTTGCTATGCATTAATCAAACACGCCCTAAATTGTAGCAGTCCCAAAGATGTAAAGAATGTAGAGGTCCCTTAATGTGTCCTGTTACTCCCCACTTTGATAAGTTTATTAGAGAATTAAAATTAATGTTCTATTATTGTCATATGACTCCTGGGGCATGCAGTCCCCAAAGTAGTGTGGATCTTTCATGAAACTGGGAAAACTGTGAGTATACTGGGGAAAAGGATCAGACTCTGATGTGAATGTGTGTCATGTCTCCCATGGCTGGTTGCTCCAGGAAAAGAAAAAGACATTTTGTAACAACAAGGAAAACCAGAGATTTTTCTTCATCAAGCCCCAAATTTCTGCTAACACAGCTGCCTGTTAACCCCTCCCAGAACCTCTGTGTGACACTGAGCACACTGAACATGCCAGCCTGCCTGAATTCATCTGTCAGACGTTTCTACTTTTGTGCCTTCTGCGTTTTCTTCTTGCAGTCTTTGTCATCCACATGATAATAGTGTAAACCTGCTCTTAACAGAATTTTTTCCCCATTCTGTTAAATCTGAAATGAAAGCAGGGATTATATGGCTCCAACATAGTTATTAAACCAGGACTAGACAGCAACATCAATCTTCAGATGAAGTTTTGATAGGGAATAGACGACTGCTGCATAAAAATAATACCTGCTGATAAAAGACCTGGGGAGTTTGTGAACAGCTAAAAGCTGCTTGTAGTTGCTTTTTAAGCACATCTGGAGTCAATATTTAGCAGGAAACACGTGGCAATCATAATAGCCCACATTAAGCCCATCAGCCAGCCTGGCCGGCATTGGGCATAAGAAGGAGAGATGATTACTCTTCAGAAATGCAGGGGTCTCTCTTGTGGTAGCTGCTCTGCAGCAAAGCTCAGAGAGCAACTGCTGCTTTCCTATTGATAACAAATTCTTCCCAAGACTTAGGATGCCAATAGTCCAAATCCAAAAGTGCATTCACCCAGGAAGAGAATACATGTGACAAAAGTGATGGCTCTGTTTCTAACAGTCAGTCAAGTTTACAACACTTTAAGCATGCTCTGATTGTTTGGTATTTGCAAAAAGATGACATTAAAGTCTTTATAAACCTGTGTTTACAAGCTTTTGCTGCTTGACATAAGTATAAGATGTCAATTTGAACATTTCAGACCTTTCATTTTCTTAGTGTTATATCCCATGAATGACTCCTGTACTTGGTCACTGACGTTTTATCATTTTTATGGTACTTGATTCTATCTTACAGAATAGCATTATATCAACTTTCTCTACAAACTTATTAGGAAACGTACAAAAGTAAATATTTTTTAATATTATAATAATATTCTGCATGCATTTTTTTATTTTATAGCTCAGTAATAGTTCTTTAACTGCATCTCAGAAAATTTTATAGAGAAATTAGTTGCTATTTTTTAATAAAGATGTTGCAATGTTTGAAACTTGTCTCTGCAGGAATGATAATAATACCATCTGTCCTCTGGTTTTTGAGAGATAATAAAAAGATAATTTAATTGAAGTTGGACCACAGATTTATACAGTAGAAGTAATTTCAGAAGAAATTAGACCTAGCAGGATCCTCTTTTCAGGAGAAAATATTAATTTCATCAGAAAATACCACTTTATGAAAAAGTAATTGTGAAGAGAAAAAAAAACCCTTGCATATTTTTCACATCAATATTTTGACAGAGCTTCATCTTTCTAACCCATATGTCTTGTATTTCAAATCAAAGTATTTTATTTAAATGTAAACTAATTATGCTTTATTCATATTTAATTTTACCGGAAATCTTTAAAAGCAAAAATAAAAATAATGATTTAAAATTGCCTGAAAATTTTTCTTTTGAAATAATTTCTCTTTCATTTAATTTGGTTTTGACCTAGAATGATTTTTATTATGAATAGATAAAAGATAAAAGTTGTATCCAATGAATTTTCATAAGCATTGGTAGAACACTCTCCAAAGAATAATGAATGTTCTGCTTTATTAAAATGGATGATTACATAAAGAATCAGAGTGAAATACTAACTGCTCTATCTGTTAGCAAAAAGTGTATCTTCATCATGTTAATTTCTTATTGTCAAATGTAGATGCCTATGTGAAATATAAAATAAAAATATCTGTTTAAATGTAGTTTCTCTTTGCTGGGAATCCAAGGCAACTGCACATAAAATGATTCTCTGGGTCAAGACAAAATTGAGGAAAATTAGAGTATGCCTTAGATAATTTTTAATAATCTTTAGTAGACATCATAAAGGCAACTCAGTAATCTACTTACTCCTTAGCATCTCTGATTTAATTTCCCTCTGAAGCAAGGTTCTGGGCAGTGAAGACTAAAGAGCAGTTGCATGGTTCTGTGGAACTGAGGATTCCTTTTCAAATAAATCTGTTAAAAACATTATGAAAAATAAAACTCTCTCTAAAATTCTCTGTAATGTCTTTGTGAGGTGAATGTGAAAGTTGTGAATAGAGTTTGACTTATTACTGACATTTATTTCTCAAAGGGCTTACCAAAGGGTTAATATAATATTATATACTCTTTCTTATTTACTCTCAGTGTAAGAGACAACAGAAGAGAACTATTGCCAGTATTTGCCTTTAGAAAGGGCCTCATGTAAAGGCCTAGAAGGAGATATGGCTTAGAAATCAGCTCCTCTTTATCTTGAACAAAGTTGAATATTCACCAGCACACTCCTTGACCAAGAATTCTGTGACTGGATCATATTCTTACAGGATCCTGTTCAAAGGAAACCTTGAAGCAAATTACTTAAGAAGGTTTTAGAGAGGAAGCCCTTCAGTTTGCAGTTGGGCAAGCAAAACAACAGATTTTCCATGGTACCATGGGTGTGTGTGTTTCCATGTGTGTGCACACATATATGTGCACACAAAGAACAGACACCTTTGAAACCTGCTCATATACTTTTCTCCAACTCAAGACCATTAGGAAATCGTACACTGCACAACATTTCTAAGAATAACTGTGTACCTCAGCTTTTCAGGAAATGAAGTTTGTCAAAATAGATTGCAGAATGGGACTTGGAAATATTCTCCTAATTTCTAACTATATGGTATATATAAAATAAAAAAAAAAGTTAAAAGCTTACTGGTGTACAATCCGATCTGTTTCTAATCTTACGTTTGTATCTATAAAATATCCAAATCCTGAATCTCACTCTCATATCTGATATTCCTTCTATATTTTGTGAGGAAATATCTTGCAGCAATGGTTTTCATGAGTACTCTCTGGCACATACATAGGATTGCACCTCGAAAATTCTAAGCTCCTAGTCTTTATGTGCGCTGGACCACGTGCCATCTGCTGTTTGTTATACAGAAGGAAAATGCAAAACTTTTAGCATCTTAGCTACATTCTTCAGAAAAAAAAATTAAAAAATAATAATATTAGTATAATGCATATCCTTCCATCTCAACTGACCTCCACTGAATTAAAATTCTTGTCCTGGCTGCTTTTATCCCAGTCATTTTTTCTCTCCCATTTACTGTGTCCTTGAGTAACTTTCCTGTCTGCAACATATTGGGCTAAATGAATTGTTCTGTGCAAAAAAAATTAGATTTTCATGCAGCAAATGCTGCTGCCACTTAGGGTGCATAATAGAGAATAAAGCAGACAGAAAATTTATATTGAAGAGAAATCTAGTTTTATCACAGTAAATTAATTTTTTTGTGTTTCACTGCTTATTCAAAAATAAAAGAGATGGAAAAATGTCTGAATTATACAATGTCATCTCTTAAAATAATGAACACAACCTAAAAAACCCCTTCTCTTTTCCATTCATATTTTTCTCAAAAAATGAGAGGCTCAGCTTTTGTCTGAACTCTTAGAAATATCACCACATTCATAGGAATTGTTAAATTGAGCTTCATGATCACTTTGGATTCACTCTGGATGTATAAATGACCTACCTCATAAATACAGAGTAACTCCTGACTTCATCACACATATCACTTCTCTTAATTCAAAAGCTGTCACTGGAGAAGCACTCACTGTGATTTTTGCATTTTATCTGGCTTGATAATGCAGACTAAAAGCCTTTCCTGAAGCAATTTCTAGCTGAGTGCTAGATGAGTAATTATAAAGGCAAGAATATTGTCAGTATTGATATGTAGCCGAGTGGATCCTTACCTGATGAAGGAAAACAGCATATGAGAGACATCACCTTTCTTGTAAAGCAGCAGATAAATAGTATTTAAAGTTCTGAATGTTTCTGGCAGCCTCTCTCATCAGAGATTATTGAACAAATCAAGATGCTGTAGGAGAACATAATTTTGGTAGAGTCATAATTTATGAAATGATGGGAAGGAACATCAAAAGGTCAGGGGTCAAGGTTATCAATAAAAAGATATTGTTATATGAACTTCAAATAGATCTCTGTTTTTCAACACAGATGTAACCGATTAAAAGGATGTAGATAGAGAAAGGAAAATAAAGCTTACTGTTAGTATTTAAGAATATTACAAATAAATCTATCCTTGAAGGAGAGAAGAGCATGCTGAGTAAACTGACAATGAAATTATAGAAACCATCAAGTGCACTAGAAAATAATGTAAATGAGAAAAATCAGTCCTAACTAAATATTAGACACTAATAGCACTAATGTAACTGTTCTATCAAAGAACCGTTCACCACCACTCTCTGTGTCCGGCCATCCACCCAGCTCCTAACCCAGCAAAGAGTGTTCCTGTCCAAGCTTTTCCAGGGAATGCTGTGGGAGACAGTGTGTCAAAGGCCTTCTGAACTCCAGATACACAACAACCACAGCCTTTTCTGCATCCACCAGGCATGTCACCTGGTCATAAAAGGAGATCAGGTTGGTCAAACACAACCTTCCCCTCCTAAACCCACACTGGCTGGGTCTGATACCATTGGTCATCTTCTCAATTCTGCATGATGGCACTCAGTATAAATTGTTCCACAACTTTACTGGGTACTGAGGTCAGGGTAACTGGCCTATGGTTACCAGGATCCCTCTTGCCACCCTTTTTGTGAATGGGTGTCACATTGGCCAGCTTCCAGTCATCTGGAACCTTGCCAGTGAGCCAGGACTGGTGGTAAATGATGGAGAGTGGCTTTGCAAGCTCATCTGCCGGCTCCTTCATCACCCTGGGGTGGATCCCATCTGGGCCCATACATTTATAAACATCTAAGCTACTCAGCAGTTCTCTGACTGCCTCCTCCTGGATAACAGGGGGACCATTCTGCTCCCTGACACCATCTACCATCCCAGGAGGACAGCTGTGCTGAGGACAAGCTGTCTTCCTACTAAAGACTGAGGCAAAGAAGGCATTGAGCACTTCTGCCTTTTCCTCATCCACAGTTACTAAGTTCCTTCCCTCATACAATAGAGAACAAAGGTTGGTCTTACCTTTTTTTTCCCATTAATATATTTGTAAAAACATTTTTTTATTATCCTTTATACAAAAGTTGCCAAATTAAGTTCAAACTGTGCTTTGGCCTCCCTATTTTTTTATCCTACATGCCCTAGCAAACCCCTTAAATGCTTCTTGAGTGACCTGACCCTCCTTCCAAAGATGATAAATCCTCTTTCTATTCCTAATTTCCTCCAAAACCTCCTTGCCCATCCAGGCTGGACGTTTGCCTCATCAACTCATCTTTGGCACACAGGGACAGTCTGTTCCTGTGCCCTCAAGATCTCTGTTTTGAAGCACACCCACCTTTCCTGAGCTCCTTTGTTTTTAAGGGCTGCTTCCCAAGGAGCTCTCAATGTCTCCTAAATAGGCCAAAGTCTGCCCTTTGGAAATCCAGTGTAAAAGACTTATTGATTTTCCTTCCTCATTTCACCAAATATTGAGGCTTCTACAATTTCATGATCATTATGCCCCAAGTATCCTCCAACCACATCTCCCACCAGCCCATCTCTATTTGCAAACAACATATCTAACATAATCCCTCCGTTGGTGGGCTCATGCACCAGCTGTGACAATAAGTTGTCCTCCACACACTCTAAGAACTTCCTGGACTCTTCAAACTATTAAGAGACCATAGATCTCAAGATAGAAACAATAGGAGTCTTTAAAGCAAGAAGAGGACACTAAGGAGGTAATGGCAATCCTTCTGCCCTGTTCATCAAAAGGCAAAAAATGAGGGGTACCATACCAGGTTTACAGGGAATGGTAGCAAATACTATTACATGTAGCCTACATACCTCTTGCTTCAGGATTTTTTAGATAGATCAATGTATAAAGAGATCCAAAGAAAATGGAGGGTATTTCATGGACCATAATTTGTCTGTATTTCAACGGTCTGGATACATTTTCCACAGCAGAAAGCTTTGCTTCCTACTGGTCTTCAATTTTATACTTTCTATAGACATCCACTTTGCTGTTGACAATAATGAGGCACAGCCTGTGACTGACTTCTTGTTTGGGGCAAGGATTTTTCTACTCCTGCACACTGTCCTCGAAGGAAGCAAAAATTCAAATCAGGAAAGTGGCCTGGCAGAAAAGGACCTGGGGATGCTGGTCAACAGCAGCTGAACATGAGCCAGCTGTGCGGAGGTGGCCAAGAAAGCCAATGGCATCCTGGCCTGGATCAGCAATGGTGTGGCCAGCAGGAGCAGGGCAATGATTGTGCCCCTGTATTGGGCACTGGTGAGGCTGCGCCTCAAATCCTGTGTCCAGTTCTGGGCCCCTCACTACAGGAAGGACACTGAGGGGCTGGAGTGAGTCCAGAGAAGGGCAACAGAGCTGCTGAAGACTCTAGGGACTGAGTCCTATGAGAAGCATCCAAGGGAGTTGGAGTTGCTTGGCCTGGAGAAAAGAAATCTCAGGGAAGACCTTATCACTCTCTACAACCACCTGAAAGGAGGCTGTAGCCAGGTGGGGGTCAGCCCAGGCAACTCCAGGCAACAAGTGACAGAACAAGAGGAACTGGCCTCAAGATGTGCTGGGGGAGGTTCAGGCTGAAGTAACTTCTTCACTAAAAGGATTTTCAGGCATTGGATTAAGATTGCCCAGGAGGATGGTGAAGTCATCATCCCTGGAGGTGTTCAAGAAACAGCTGGGTGTAGCACTTAGTGCCATGGTCTATTTGATCATGTAAGAGATTGGACTCAGTGTGATCTCAGAAGTCTTTTCCAAACTAAATGATTCTGTGATTCTGTATTATTATGAGATGTATCCTAGCCAGTAAATTTTGCTAGCTAAAAAGTGTCAGAAATTTAAAGCTCACTCTCCATTAATTAGAACATAATTTATGAAATGTTTTGATATTTAAATTCTGTCATCTGGTCTGCACAGTCTTTATCTTAGCACTACTTGTCTTCAGTGTCAAATACTCAGGACAAATTTTTGCAAGAACTGCCAGAATATCTACCCAGATAGTTTGTAATACAATAAAAATCTGTACTGCAATGTGACCCAAACATTTGGGCTCACTATCTTGGAAGTTGCTAAGGGTTGGCTGACAAGAGCCGAAACTTTTACTGACTTACTGCTTGGTAGAGCAAGTATCATAATAGGCAATGGAACAATTTTCTAGGGAAAGTATTCAGGAGCCAGAAAAAAGGGACTTTAGAACATCCTGTCAACAGTAGTTGATAAAATACTGGGATTTCCCATAGCACCAGAAAGGAGTTTGAACTGGTACATTAAAAGTCAGACTGCTCTGCATTTAGGACTCAATCAGTTTGTTAAATCACATTTTAGATACAAGTCTCCATATGCCAGTCAGTTGTCACTAATAATTTGGCCAGCATGAAACATCTTGATTATATTGCAGACGGGAGACTGGAAACTAATTGAAGTGGAAAAAAATATTCCTTTCACTGGGGAAATAAAAAAGAAAGGAAATATTAGATTTTGTGATGTCATTCTCTGGGCTTCCAATTTTAATAAAACAGATGGTTTATAAACAATCAGATTTGAAATATAGCTCAAAGACTAGACTTCTGCCATCTTCTTGAAAAATTAAGGTTAACAACAATGTTAAATTAGCCATTCTAAAACCTTACTATAAACCAGAAATATATTGTATTATGGAAAGTAATAAAGTAGAAATAAAATAAATTAGAGAAGTGAGACCTTATTTACCATGCAGTAAACCTATTTTTGGGAAGCAGTTCCCAACATCCTATGAAGCTCACTGTCCATGCCTAATACCAACAAAGATTCAATTTAATATTGTGCACAAGGCATGAGCCAGTAATTTTCTGCTGAGTGCCTGGGAGGATGTGTGCCATTCCAGATGCACACAGGACTTCTGCTGAATTGTCAGGGTTTGAGCTCAGCGTGCTTTAAGGTGTGCCATGCTAGCAGGGAAATGACACTGCTTCCCAAGAGAGCAGGGACTGGCCTTGGGAGCAGAAGCCACTAAAAGCTGCTGCAGACATGCTGCCACAAAAAAACCAACCAGGCCTTCCAGGTTTTAGACAACATTGAAAGAAAGTTTGGGCTGACAGGGATTGACCCATAACTTAATAAGATTTAAAGGCTGAGGAAGAATGAAATTGATCTACGGTGCAAAGTACTAAGCCCTACTGAAATCACTGCCTTTTGTTATTCATGAGAGAATGTATTACACTCAAAATATTAGTTATGTGCAAAGTAGAAATACACATGTGTATAAACAAAGTCTATAATATACTGCTACTATAATAATGCTACACTAGTGGAAATCTTCAGAATCTAGTAAATATGAGTCCAGATCCTGAACAGTATGGAAAAAAACCCAATAGTAATACAGCTAGAATTTTTATATACACTCAAGTTGCCAGCAACTAGAGGCATTTTCTAGGAGGAATGTAATGTTAATTTCTTATATTTTACTTTTACTTTTCTTTACTCTTTCTTCTCTTTGTGACATTTGAAACTAGTTTTGTACAATTCTACTTTTTTTTTTTTTTTTCCAGAGTATCAGTGATGTATTTATAGCTATGGAATTTCCATTACCAGGCATGTCTCCCCATGTCTGTACCACATCCTGTGGCTTCACTACTCAATAACCCTGCTGTTGTGTCAGACGTATTTCTCTACATTACATCATTAGGTCAGAGTCATAAATACCTCATTCTCCTTACAAACATTGCTGCTTGCTGCTACCTATGTAAAACTGTGGTTTTGATGCACAAAGATGATAAAACCAAAATAAATTAAACATAGACATCATTCCAATTACAGAAATTTTTGTCCCAGCTAAAACAAGTATGACAAAGGTGCAACAGGTGAAGAAAAGTTTGAACTGAGTATGGCTCTCAAGACTCAGTCCTTAGACTGAGTCCTTGGAAATTCATTGCAAAGCTTGTGACTGGTAATGACAGTATGGGCTGTATGGTTTCACAGGGCTGAGATACAAGCCACTTTGTAGAAATCATGGTCTAATCAGAGTGAGATTTGTTTGTGTGCAACTTTAGGGGGCACTAGGCATTTGATATGGTTTTTATTTCATGGTTTAATTAGCTATAGAAACTACTGCATAGAAAAGAGGATTGAATTTCTCTTTGGGAACTGTAACAGCTCTGGAGAATTCAACAGGTAGCAGACTTTGTGCAGCATTAGTGCAGAGGCGAGAAAGGAATGGACTCTTCCAATGCTATCACTTGCATATGAGCAGTGAGAGAGCCTAAACTCTGCAGAGGCAAGCTCTGATGATAAAGCATTTCTCCTCAATCTGCAGCACCGTGGAATTAGCACTGGTTATCAGCACATTAGACATCAGGTACAAAAAAGGAGGAGTCAGCCTCAGTCTGAAATCAGCCAAATTAATTTGCTCTCTCAGTGCTCAGACTACTTCTTGATCAAATTAACAGGAAGACTTTCATTAGCTTCAGGTGAATTGGGACAGTTCCCACAGTGACAATTGTAGAGATTTGGCAGCAATATTTAAAATATCTACATTTTGCACTAGCACAAAGAAAAATTATGAACAGTTATTATTTTTTTCACAATTGTAAAACTAAATCACAGAATAAGTAGATCTTATAGGATTTTTAGCAGTAAATGATGTTTAGAATAAGCCTGAGAACATTTTTAAACTTTGAAAATAAAAATCTGACTGAAATGTGACTTATAAGGCCACAAGATACTAAGATGCTGGCATAGAATTAGGAAGAAGTACTTTTATTTTAATAAAAAATAAAGAAATTTGAAGGACCATACCACCACCTGCTTTATGCCTTTATGCTCAGTTAATGCTTAGAAAGGAACATAAGAGATGCTCTAAAAGTATAAGTCCCAAAGAAACCTTATGTACAAATACTCTATATTATTCCCTGATTATTTCTGTTCCTTTTTAAGTAGTCTGAAAATTCATTTCTATCATAGTTAATTTTTTTTTTTTTAATTTCCTACTTTTGTCTTTGGATCAGGATTCCTTTGCAACTGCAAATCATAATTAAAATATTTTTCAGTAAACAAAATCTGTCCAGCTGGGTGTTCCTGTTCTCTTCTAACCCTCCAGATGTAAAGTAAATTCATCTTTGATTATCTTTCATCACTTCATTGGCATTGAGATGATCTTTATTGTATTCTGAGTTGTTTCCTAGTAAATATTCTATTCCTTGCTGGATGTAAGTTTGGTGAGGTGAGTAGAAATACAAACCCCCATTCCTACTGTCTGATTAACGCTGACATGAATGGTGAAAGTAGCTTATGGAATTAATATTGCTGAAATACTAATACAGCCAAGCAGAGCTACATAAGATTGTGCCATCCCTACATTTGTTTCTACCAGAAGAATTATGTGAAGGAAGCCCTGGAATTTTAAACTTTCCCTGTTGAAGTGGCAGCAGGAAATAACTGGAGTTTCTGATCTGCTGGATGTCCTGGTTCCAGCCAGGGCAGGGTTAATTTTTGCAGCAGCCAGGATGATCTTGGCCAGGTCCTGGAGCTTGCTGTATACTATCTCAGGCCATTGCCAAGGGCAGAAGGAAGGAACTCTCCTCCAGGGAGAATGGAATCTTTCCATTTCAGAAAGCACAGTGGAGGGAGTTGTTGGGTAATGCAGGTTCTGAGCAATCACATGCAAACTGCTTGTCTATCTTGTACACTTTGGAACTGATACTGTAGCTGTTACTGCTCATTTTCTTTTCTCATTTCTGTTTCCAGTAAATGGTGTTTATCTCAACCCATGGTCTTTCCTTTTGGGCCTCCAATTCTCTTCTCCAGCTGGCTACTGGGTGAGGACAAGGAGAAAGCAAGACAGCAGTGCACTGTTTCAGTGGGAACACTAAATTGGGGAATACCATTCCTAAAACATAACACTGGGGTATGTGGTTGCAGTGCTCCTGTCAGAGAAGTATTTTGAACCTTACCAAGGAAATGTTTGAGGTACTTTCAAACAACCTATCTTTTTTTTTTCTCTTGAAGTGATCTCTGCAGTGACAGATGGGACCAAGTGACAAGGAAGATGGAAATAGGAAGCCCTGGGAACACTGAAGACACAAAAATGCTCAGCATAGACATTCAATCTCTGTACTGTTACACACAGCAGCACAGTTCGGGTTTAAAGTACACAGGGCCTACTTCTCACAGAAAAACAAATCACGTTGGCCAGAAGAAAAATTCTTCATTTCGTGGAAGAATGGTGATATTAATTTTTGAAAGAGACAAAGGGAGCTAGCTGTCCTGTCAGCAATGATACGAAGCCCAAACCCTGTTAAAATAAGCTTCCTTGTCAGCATTTCTCATAAAGTAATGAAAGCACTGACTTTTGAGTACTCAAAAAATTAAAGCAAGAAAATTTAATTTCATCCTTTTGCACTTAGTTGCAGGAATTTGACGTTTACTCTGAGAGCGGAAGGATTGTTGAGATGCCTCTGTATACCATCCTTACTGTTTAGGAGAGATGTGAACCTGAGATGAGCTGATATTATGTGGTACACTTTTATTCGTATCTCTGAGTTTGATATACTCTTGACCTCTGCTCTCTCAAATTTTACTCTACTTTCAGGAGATATTTCTCATTCCTAGCCTCTTACATTAGGAAAAAAATTCTACCTGAAATGCAAGAAAAAGTGTTTCAGAGCATTTTAAGACTTATTTTCCCAAACATTTCAAATTGACTAAAAACCATCCTAATCAAAGCCTGTCCTGGCAGGAAAAGTAGTCCAATTGATTCACTGTGTTTTCCAGCTAGGCTTTAGGACTCAAAACAGTGATATGCCAAACAATTTTTAAATAATGAGTTTCTCTTTTCAGAGTCATTTAAAGCTGAGGCACACAGCAATTCGAAAGTGCACAGCCCATTTTTTTAAACAAAAATGCTCCAAAGTGCTGTGCCTCAAATGAAAATGATTTGGCCATTTGTAAAGCTCTACTTTTAGTGCAAGGAATGGAACATGGGATTGAGATTGCTTCATATGCCACAATTATTTTTTTTTCCAAAAGAGAAAGGCTGTAGAAGTTAAATTCCAGATTACCCCCACCAAAGCAAAAATATTCAATATCATCCTGCAGCCTGTTGTTTCTAAAATAAAGTTATATTGCTGGAAAAGAACAGGAAGCTGCATTTTAAGGCAAAAGCTTTTAAATCTTACCCTTTGGGATGCGACTAGGTTCTATCTAGAATAAGGAAGAATCATATTTTCTCCTGTGTATATGTGGTCTGTGACACTTCTAGTGACTTCTACTCCATGTTTTTCTCAACTGATAAAGTGAGACTAGCTGGCCAGGGCTTTGATGTGAATCTGCCTCTCTACCATGGTTTCTAGAGAAAGCCTAAAGGCCTTTAAACTAAAAAAAGTCAAATTATATTACATGAGCAACAGAGCATTTTTCATATACCAGAAGCTCAAATTAAGGAAGGTAAAATGGAAATTGAAGTTATTAAACTTCATACCATGGAAAATAATGTTAAACATCTCCATCCCAGAACATGTTAGTGCATGTCCTTTCCTTCAGGGAGTTACACAGAAGCTCCCACATCACAGCAAACTGCTACCTAGGGAATTTCTTTTACACTGTCTTCCTTTCCAGTCCCTGAGATTGAGCTTACATAGATATTCTTGTAAATATTCCTGACCTCTGTAAGTCACTGATTTGCACAGCTGAACTTTCAGACCAGTCACTGACTTGCGCTTGGTGTCAATCAAGGCCATCCCTGAAAAACTCTGGGTGTACTTCCAGAGCTAACACAACTGAAGACCACTCCCAAAAGATGCAGCGGACCCAGTTCCCACATTTCAGAAGGTCAGAGAGTCTCATAGTGCAGACAAGGGCTGCCTCATGCCAGCTGAATGCAGTTCGAGAGAAGAGTATGGCAAACATCAACACAGGTTTAATCTTTCCATAGACTCTAAAGTCTCTGCAGAGCCTCTAAGCCTCAGCCACCACACAGGTGCTGATGGATCTGCCCATCACACTTTGTGGCTCCCTCCCCTTGTGAGCCACATCCAGAGCAATCTCTATCTCCACCCACAGTGCTTCCAGCACAGTCAGTATTTTTTTAAATTCACCTGTCAAGGTTGTGTACCAAAATAAGCAATTGCTGATTTTCTATTTATCAGAAAATTCTATTTTCTATTTATTATCTAAGAATATCTAGAATTTGTATTCTAAATCCTATTTATTATGTATTTATTATCTATCTATCAAGGTGGATAATGAGTAGTCTGGGTCAATTCTGTAGCAGAGAATCTGTGATGCATAGTTCGTGTACCCAGACTGACTCTGGGTGTTACTGATTATGCATAAATGGGCATTTTCTCTCAGGTTTGGTAGACATTTTTGAAGAAGAAGAGAAGGAAGAAACATTGCTGTATCAGGTAATTTGCCTGCTGGGATCATCTCACTATAATCATGAAGAAGCCTAAAGGATTTGTTTTGCTTATCTCTGCCAATACCTCTATCTACAGCAATGTGAGAACTGAGACATCTGGCTTAAACAAATCTTTAGATATTATGAAATATTTGTGTGAAAATTATTGACCTGTGGTATATAAAAGATCAGACTAGATGATATGATGCTCTCATCTCTCTCTTCCTTCAGGAAAGCTGACATTTGCAATGATGCTTTGTTCAAAATATGTTAGAAGCACTGATGAAATCTCCTTGTGATGTTACTTTGCAAGGAACGCTCCAGGCTGACCCACAATTATATCTTATATGATTATCATAAATCAAGCATCTGTTTCCAAACAATATTCAGTTATGTGAGAGCCACAAACAAATGAAAACACCAATATACCTTACTTCCCAAGTCAGCTACCCACCAAGAAAGCAAGACAACTCTTTTTCAGGGCTCTGGAATTCTGAATAAGTAAAAAGAGAGAAGAGCCCATAATAAAGAATTCAGTATAAGAGAGGGAATTTTAACATGACTTTATAGCATATGTACAGATGTTTTGTAATAAGTTTTTCTTCATTTTCCTTTTTAACTGAATCTGCTCTGATGTTCAATGAACATGAACAAGTTTTCATCAAGAAAGAACATTTAGAAAAAATGAAACCTTCTTTTAACAAAAAATTAAAAACTGAAAATTGTGCTGCAACTATAGCAGAGCATGGGTATACGCTGCACTTTAAAGAACAGTAATTATGTAGGTATAAGGAGAAAACAAGACAAAATGCTGATAGAACAGACTAGAAAGAAATTTCTTTCAAAGGCCATATATCCATTCTTCAGGGCAATGGATATTAATCCTATTTTGAAGTGGTCTTGCTTCTTCCTTTTGCTTGTACTCTTGTTTCAGGCTAATGGTTCTCCATTGCTTGAACAAAGTACAGCCTCTTTTCTTGCATTTAGTCTAGGTTTGCAATCAAACAATTAAAAAAAGAGAAGACTGCACATTGTGTTGCAGAGAATAAGAAAGAATCTTCCCGAGGTAGAATTTAACCTCAAAAAGAAATTAACCAGAGAGTCAGATAGGACTGAAATGAGAAAAAAGAGGTAAATAAAAAGTCAGAAAGGGACCAAAAGAAAGAAAATACAGAGAAAGCATAGGTAGAGAAAACAGTTTTTAACTGTGAGATATTTATATTACTGCAAAAGAATTGAAGCAGCTATAGTAAAGAGAAAAGATTAAAATTTTATTAGTGATATAAATAGTCAATTTTACAGGTCTTTGGCATATTGAAACAGCAGAATTTGAAACAATGGATATATTTTCTTCATCTAATCAAATCTTGAAACCTTGAAACCAGCTTGAAAACACGCAAATACAGATCTGCAACAGGTCTGCAAATAGTGCCAGAGACGTCATATGAATTGCCTGAGGGACTGGGTTACATGTGAGGACAAGTTTTACAGGAGTTATTTTTTACAGCTTTGGAAAAAGAAAAAGAATAATTGAGGGGAAAAATAGTATGCTTTAAAGCCCTTGGTAAAGAGGATCCTGTGTTTTGGAGAAAAAACAGAACAAACTTTGGGAAAGGTAAAAATTGGTGAGAGAAATCCCAACACAAAATGTGGGAGCTGTCCAACAGGAGCAGTATCTGTAGCATCCTCTCTGTTGCTTCTGCTTACAGCACGTCTGGAGAGGGGTTAGCAGTGGTGGGGAGCGGGATATGTGGCTCAGGTGCCCCAAATACTCATATGTGCAGACCAACGGTGTTAGGAAAGGAGGAACTGTGGCTTAAGGAAGGTTTTCAGGTCTGCTCTAGGAAGGCTGCAGGCAATTGAGCAGTCAATGCCTTTTGTGTTCCTGCCTGAAAACAGGCCTTGCAGGAGCACTAAGGTGAAAGAAGCCTCTTTGAACAGAAACACAGAGCTTTTGGGGAGAATAAAATAATGAGTGAGATGAAGTAGGTGACAGGAAGAGCAGGCTGAGTCATATTGTACTTAGAGACTTATATCCGCACAGTTATCCGTACACCCACTGAGGCTGGATTGGTAAAACTCCCACGACTCTTGACTACTTTTATAACCAACAGTGATCAAATTTTCCCTGACTATAAGTGTCTTTCCTTAACTGAATTCTATGGGGTTTCTTTTGTTATGAATCTCTCATTGGGAACTCAATTTTTGATACCTCAGAATGGAGAAGAAAATCCAAGAAAACAACAAGATTCTATTGCAACACAGAAAAGAAGGCATAACTTTTATACCATCCAAATATAAGGAATAATTTCAGACTCTGAGGAATAAGCTGCAGAGAAAAAACCATGAAGTAGGAGACAGAATAAAAGTAGAAAGGGCACGAACCCAATCTAGAATTAATCTAATTTTATACAGGGACATGACCATACCACTTACTTTAGAAAACTAGTTATAGATTTATATCTTGTTTATAGATTTATATCTGTTCCTACCCATAAAATTAGAATACATAACTAGGAACAAAAAGGCTTAAGGTTGAAGACTTTTCTGGTTGACTCATGGATCATAACTGAACTTGACATCTGAAACACAGAACTACAAACAATTTGTAAGTTACAGCAGCTACAAGACCTAATCAAGTCTAAGCAGAAAGAAATTGATGTATTAGCCAGTTATGATGTGCAAGGTGTCTCTATGCTTAAAATTAGTGAAATTATGCCTATCTCACAGAAGAGTTGGCTTTATGTTTTCTCCTGAGGTTGCTTGTCAAATACCAGCACTGCTGTAAAACAGAAAGTTCTGGTTACCCCTGGTAATATCCCCTAGGGGCAAACAACAGGGGCTTGAAGTAACACTGATAAGAAAAGTGAAATAACTTTCTTAAGCAGT
The DNA here is from genome assembly GCA_013186435.1 of Turdus rufiventris. Taxonomy (NCBI): domain Eukaryota; kingdom Metazoa; phylum Chordata; class Aves; order Passeriformes; family Turdidae; genus Turdus; species Turdus rufiventris. The sequence continues at coordinate 5,348,895 of PYHW01010133.1, read as the reverse complement.
GAGTAGCATACTCAGAAACATTTAAGTTTTTGGGTTTTTTTGCTTTGCTACTGCTTCTGGTTTCTTAAAATGTGTATGCCTTTATGTGCATTGCTCCATAATGAGAATTTTTCTGCCTGTATTTCCATGCCTACTTAAATTTAACAACATACACTGTCATTCCTCTGAAATTATAAAGATAAACTGATTTTGAGCTCACCATAGAGATTCCTTGCAAATGGCTTTTCAGTGCTCTGTACATAAAAAGACCTTGATTTTGAACAGCACAGAGGGGTTATTTGTACTTATTTAAACTGAAATATGCTACTGAATCAGAATATTAGAATAATGTAGAAAGCTGAAAAATGTACAAGGCTGTGTAGGATCAAGCATGATTTCTGATATTTCATGGGGCATTGTAATTAAGAAAGATACAGTTTTTATTCCATCATGTCCATAAAAGTATCAGTCAGCGTTTTTTCCTGCAGAGTATAGACTAAAATATACTTTACCCAGTGAAACAAAATATAACAACTGCATATCATCTGATTGACTTTTGTCCCTATAATTCTGATTCCTAAGGCTAAAATAATAGACTAGGAAGTAGTCTAAGTAGTGAACAACCGTATCTTCTGCATCATTCCGATTTACCATAACCATATTCAGGGACTTCGCCAAAGTTGTTTACATAATTTTGCTTTAAATTCCATACACCTCCAACATACTTGAAGCAAACAAAATCAGGAAACAATATATGACTCCTATATAATATATGATGTAAAAAACTCATTAATCATGTAAAAGAAAAGTGGTTTTACAAATGACATTTAAAATATTTAAATGTTGATACCAATTAGTCCTAAAAAGAAAATCTAATGATATGAAATGTTGTTGCTACCACTTTTCTCACATGAATAGATACAAGAAACATTCACCAAGTCTTTTGAAAAGCAAAAAGGACAACAATGACACCATTAGAGACATTATCCATCAGAGGAATTTTAAACTTTTATTTTGCAGAAAATTTATTTAGAAATTAGTGCTGGTGAATTTAGTGTTATTCAGTGTCCATAGGTTGGACTATTCTTGCCAGCTTTATGATTAATGGAGTGAATTGGTATTATGTAATTAATTTTGAAAACTCAAAGCTGTCAATCAAGACAAAGCAGTGTTACTTTTATTATTGATTATTTTCCCCTTACTTTATATAGCTCTTTCAGTTATGAATGTGTTTACCGTTCCTGCTAATTTCATAAGCCAAAATACCCTGCACAAAATCAGTGATTTAGTCAATTATTGGATGTACTGAATTAAAACTGCATTCCAAGCTTGCTACTGAATGTCATCATGAAAAGTATCATGTGCAGCTTTTTGAGAGTAACTCATGAGATTCTGGGGAAATTGTAGGAATCCAGATTGAGGCATATAATTTATACCGGTCTTCAATACAGAAAATAAACAAAGACACCAGGTTTTATTGCCCTGTCATTGTTAGAAAATAATTTAAATAACCAGTAAAAGTATCTTCAGTATACTGAAATCATACCACTTCAGTCTAACTCTGTCTGATAGTACACTTCAGTTGCACTAACTGAAAATAAAAGGACAGAGATAGTTCTGATGGTTAGGGCAGAATAACAGAATATCTTCAGACTTGTTTCTCTTTCTTACTCTCTCATCCTCTGATCCTGGTTACATTGCTTAGTATTTCTAGTTCAGATTTTGCATGTCAGAACTGGAAAGGAGAACTATTAATGCACTCAATTATCTTTGATGGAGTTTGAGTGCGAGAAATACAATGCATATTGTCTACATATGACTTTATGGCCGTGCAAATCCAATACAAATATCCCAGTGCCTATCAATGTGGTAGAGGAAGCATATATTAACTGTTTTTAGAGAAGGAAATGGATATGCAACCATGTCTGGTTATTGATTTTCTTTCTAATTGCTTGCTAGCAAATCATACAGAATGATATTTTTTTTCTAATTTAGTCTCTGTTGCAATGACTCTAACTGTGTTTTACATTATTGTGGCATTTTAAGATTTGGAATAATCCATTTATAAAAAGAAGAAAAAAAATATAAGCAGAAAGATTATGTTTGGTACAAAGAATTTACAACCTAAATCAAGGGGATGAAAAAAACAAATAACGAGTGTTTGGAAATACTGAGAAAACACTGACTAGTTAATTGTTTAAAGTGTTAGGATGCTGCTAGGTGGATACACGATTTATATAAATATCTTGGACACTTCTTGCTCAAGTTTCATAACAGGCAACAGAAGAGAGACTCTATGGATGTCAGGAGCTGTCTTTGTTGGTTACAGATCAGCATTTTCCTGCTAATAATATAGTGAAATTAAGAACCACTTGCTTTCATTGTCCAGATAATTTTGCTAATTCACTTTGGACAAAATGTGTAAATGTGTTTTTGTTGGATTATTCATTATGGTGGGACATTCCAGGCATTACTCTTCCCACAAGGAAGTCATCCAGTGAGAAGTCACCATGGACTCTGCCACATCAATAATTTCTGCTTTTATTAGTTTTCATAAAATTAGCTGGTTAATTCTAAGCATAATAATCTGAAATTTGCGGGATTCTGAAGGATACCTTGATCCTAGAATTATTTTTTTAATTCTTTTCTTTTCAAATTTTCCTGGTGTTCCAAATGTGGTCTATAAGATACAATCAAAAATCCATCAAATGTTAATTTTAAAGATAATTATGTGAGTTAGCTCTTTAGAAAGCAGGTGTTTTTTGTTTTTGTTTTTGTTTTTGTTTTTGTTTTTGTTTGGTTTGGTTTGGTTTGGTTTGGGGTTTTTTTGGCTATTTTTCCCTGGATCTAATATTCATTTTGTAGCATTTTACTTGGCAAAACCAAGACTAGGCTTTTGCTCCCATGCTAAAATAGTCCTTGGACTGAAGTGCAAATGCAAAACGCAACGGTGTCTTTGAGTGTTTTCTGAAGATGTAAAGATTTTGATCATATTCCTATTTTGAGAATATTATTCCAATAATATTTTAGGTGCAATGAAGATTCAAGATTTTGCTTGCTATTGAAAAGTTGTACAGGCCATAACATTTTCTCAAGGGTCTTACCAAGAATTCTGTTCACAAGGGATAATTTATGACTCTGGAAATAGTCTTCTATCTGTCTGTCTGAACAAGTAAAGATAAGAAGTCAGCATTACCAGGCCTTTGCTTTTTACTGTTGCTTTTGTTTTCACAAAATGTCAAATCACAGAATCACTAAAAGGCCGTTGAGCCCAACCATTTAACCAGCACTGCCAGGTCCACACCTAAAGTGTGTCTCTGAGTGCCACATCTACATATTTATTGAACACTTCCAGGGATGGTGATTCCACCACTTCCTGACCCTGTTCCAATTCTTGATGTCCCTTTCACTGAAGACATTTTTCTTAATACCCAAATTTAATCTCCCCTAGCACAACTTGAGGCTGCTTCCCTGTGTCCCATCACTTCTTACATGGAAGAAGAAGTCGACCCCCACCTGGTACAATAGCTTTAGAGAGCAGTACATTTTCCTCTGAGCCTCCTCTTGTCCAGACTAAACAACCTCATCTGCCTCAGTTTCTCCATGGGGGACTTGTTCTCTGAAGTCTTCATCAGATCGATTGTCATTTTCTGGACATGCTCCAGCACCTTGATGTTCTTTGTGAGGGACCCAAAACTGAGCACAGGATTCAATGTGCAGCCTCACCAGTGCCAAGCAGAGGGAAGAGATCACTGCCCTAGTCCTGCTGGCCACACTGTTTCTGATGCAGGCCCGGATGCCATTCGCCTTGTTGGCCACCTGGGCACACTGCTGGTTCAGTCCAACATCCTTTTCTGCTGAGCAGCTTTACAGCCATTCTGCTCCAAGACTGTAGCATTTTACATCTTCAGTTCTTTCAACCATGTTGTACTACAACCAAAAGGGGTGCTGTCTATGAGTAATTTTAGATGAGTGACAATCGTAATGTCGAAAACAATGGAACCACAGACAGCATTGAATGTCTTAGGGGGGAGGGATCCTGGAGAATGCTCAGACCCCAAGTGTCACCAACCACAGCTGCCTGCAGCAGGTTGGTCACCTCTGTTGTATTCAATTTGGCTTATGACTCTCTTGAGGAAAACCAGCTCTGCCCACAATCTCAAACCAAAACTAAAATATTAATGGAGGAATAACTTGGCACCTCACTTTTCTTATATAATTGAGCCATTCTCTGATGAAATATTTTGTCTCTTTTAACTAAACAATTTCTTAAATTAATTAAACAACTGGCTTAAACCAATTTCCTTTTACAAGTCCTCTTTCTCATAGAGAAGTCTATTTTTCCTATGAGAAATGGAAAGCAAGAAAACTGCGTGTTCTCTACAGAAAAAAAAGTGAATCCATACATTTTATTAAATACACTCAGTTGTTCTCACACATATGCAAGTATTCATTGTGTCTGTGCTGAAGATTGCCCTGATTACTGTGAGAATCTGGTCTTTTAATTCTGGGAATTAATTATTAGTGACAATAATTGGTTTTCACCATGTGGTTGCTTAACTATGTGAATGGATGGATTGAACTTCAAAGCCAGGTTATATTCTCTGTTCTGCTTGGTATGAATCCAATTTCTGTCAGAAAAGATAAGCAGTGAAGTAATTTGGTGCCTTGTCACTCCCATGTCTGTTGCAGATGCAGTAATAATCTGTTCCTTGCTGAGGAAAACATAAGAGTTGCATTCAAGAGAAATGGTCGTTATGTTTTGTAAATAACTGGTACCTGGTCATACGTGAATGCCTTGAAGAACATTAAATTGCCTCTTATACAATAAAAAAAATTAAAAGAAGAGTAAAGTGAAGGAAATATTTGCAATTCTGAAACTAATGAATATGCAAAATATTTAAAAGATCATATTGTTCAGAAACAGAACCCTGTTCTTTCATTATCAAATTTTTACTCTCTTGACAGCTGCAGGAGTCAAGGCTGACAACACAGGGATGGCATAGCTCTTCAAAATGCATCTTCCATGCTTCCACCTGGAGCATCCTCCTCTCAGTAACATCTGCTGCACTCCCAAATGGATCCCCATGTGCAATCCACCTAGGAGAACATGAGGCACTGGTGACTAGCAGCATTCCTGCAGGCTCAAACACTGAAAATTACTTCACAAGATGGGTATGTGACTATTTGTGTACTTGCTAAAAAAACAAAACAAGGCAACCCCTTAACCAATTAAACAAAAAACCTCCAAATCCACAAGACCAGAAAGAAACAGAAAATGGGAAAAAGATCTTGTAGAGTTTTTTTTCTTTTTACAAAATCTTACTTAATTTGTATAAAGCAGCAGATTATGTACTGAAATCTGAAAAGCTGAGTTTTGAGAGCAGAAGGTTTGTGGAGAGAATTATAAGAAAGGTGAATCTGTCTTTTCTTGCAGAGTGGAAGCTCAGAGAAGTAAGAAAATATGGAGAATTCCAGCAGATATTAATTGCCTTAGGAAAACAAAGTGAGAACCTTTGCTTCCTCCTGAAGATCCCTGAAGTCCCTCTTTGCTTCCAGAAGAAAAGTGTGTGATGAGACCTGTCCATTTCTCATCTGTACAAATATTGAAGCAGTAGAAAATGGCATTTTCTATTCTTTTAGGGGAGTTTAGGCACAAGAAAGCCATGGTGGAATTATAATCTTCCCCAGTTTTAACCAACTAGTGGATATCTAGACTAAGCTGTTTTTAAATGTCTTTTTTTATTCTCAGTGACGAGTAGAGAAGGGATGCTTTGCCCCAGTACAGAACTGTCATTCCCCCTAGACTGTAACTATACAATGAATCTGATTTTCAGTGATTTACCATCTTTTTACTTTGAAAGTTTTACTGTCTTTCATGTAGGTTTTTTTTTAATTTTTCTTTGTTGTCATGCATATTCTAAAAGGTACAAATGGTAGGATTAGGAAGAATACTTACCAACTCAAAAATCTACTGAAATAAAAAAAAATATTCATTTAATCAAGCAATTTCAATGACGTTCATTGTGTAGGACTCTCCTTCAAATCAATGAAAATATATGTTCATAAACACAGAAAAAAATCTATGAGGTCTAATTATAGGCAGCCTAATTGCTTCTAGTAACAGCACTCTATACTTTTATGAAAAAAAATTCACAGCATTTCCTATGACCAAAGGAATTGATTCAAAAATTCCATTACAATTTGTTACAACAGAAAGGAAAGCATTCAGTATTTCTTGTATTAGGAGGTATTTATAATTAGTAGCATGTTTTTTCATGGACATAAAGTTTTCATAACACTTTTCAGATATATTCCTCTCTCTGAAAATAAAATATAGCTTTGTCTAAGTGAATTATAACATGAAATATGTGTGCAATGTCTTATTTATCACCACATTTTTATGTACTATGCATTATGTACTATTCACTATAATGATTTTTTTCAAGATTTATAAAATCATTCTGTTATGAAGAGGGCATAGTTTTCAAATCTATATATTTCAGGACCACATGAAGTTTACCTGTTGCTTGTATGGATACATTTAATGGTGCTATTTTCAATAATAATAATGATAATGATGCTGGTGCTGATATTAATAAAAAAATCCATGAGAAGGAAAGCTTCCCAAAAAGTTTGTCAGTTTTAACTAGATAAACTGTAGAACTTAATAGATCATGTTACTTCATGATAGGAAACCTTGTTCTTCTTGTATATTGAGCCCATCAAATCTCTAGGGCAATATACCACTTTCTCAAACATCAATTGCTGTATAAAGTGAACATTGACCATTGAAGGTTTTCTGACAACAAAAATATTTTATCTTTAAAGTACAAATACAAGATGGCTCATGAAAGGTTAATACTGTTTTTTATGGAAAAAAACCCAAACTGTTATGCATTAATTAGAGGACTAAACTTTCACTTCTTTTCCCCTCTCTGCTTTCTTCCCTCTAAAGGTATATGTTTTGCCAGCAAGAAACAAATAGGCCAAAAGGGAGAGACTAACACAGGAGAAACAAATATTCATGCAGGATCTTGTTTTCTACATTGCTGAAGGATAGATGTAATATTTAAGTTGGAAAATTTTACTTAATTCCTTTATTATTTTCTATTTAATTCTATATGCCATGTTAAATAGAATTAAAAATCTATTTATTTAAAAGAACCAAGACATATCTGTAAGAGTTCTGAATACATGTTTACACCATTAGCTATCTAAGTATTTACAGGAACATGCCTAAGATTATTTTTGACTTTATAAGTGGTTTTGAATCTACTAATTCTGTTTTAGCAGGTTTTGGAAGATCTCTTTTGTTAAGTAAATCAAATCAACTAAATCAAAAAGTTATTTTTGTGAAACGGTCTGTAAATCAGACAGGTGATAGACTTGTGAGAGTGTTGGCAAAATTCATACAACTATATGAAGACACAGTCTAGAGTTCCACATTCAGTTTAATGCTCCTTCTTAAAAAAATGTCGAAAGCACCCCACAATATCTTGAGAAAGTTATTCAGAACTGACCAAAGGAGTTATTCATTTAAAATACCTGCTCTCTGCCAACAAAGGCAACATGAAGGGAATAAATATCTGCACTGAAGATGCTGAAATTGGAGCACAATGAATTGTCCTATGCTTCAAATTATATTCTTCTAAGGGAAGGAGAGCAACTCTGTCCAAGCTGAACAACTGTTAAGGAGTGGTAACTGGGTAGAGAAAAAGGAGTACAGAAGTGTCATTATTAATAGTTTTCTGTTAAATTTGATTTATTGATGTTCTGTATATATTTATCATCAAGAGACTTTTTCATCAAGGCATTTTTCCTACTGAAAAAGACACTAAGTTGGGAGAAGGGCACTACCAAGACACTGGCAGAATTCAAAGTCACCTTATCAAATTCAAAAGTGGGCTGAAAAAATCATAGGATATTCAAAAAGGACAAATGTGAAGTTCTGCACTTAGATAACAAAGCATAAAACAACATGGACTGGGAAAAATTTGGGCAGCTCTTCATAATTAAAGGTGTTGGTGACACGACTTAGAAGCTCAAGATGAATTTAAAAAGGTGATACTCTTTCACTACAAGCACAATTCTGTAATACTTAAAAATAACTCTTGTTTTATTTAAGGAAAGAACCTTTCCACTTCATTGGGATGGGTTTATCTAGGGTAGTGTGGAGTCTGGAACAGTTCTGGAAAACCTTTTTAGGAAGAGAATAGACTGACTGAAGACAGTGTGGGAAAGATAAAAATGATCACAATCTGGAAAATATAGTCTGTGAAGGTAGACTGAATGGGCTCCATGTTTAGACACTTATTTATGGAATTTCACCTATCTCCTTCGAGTTCTTAAGACACCTGCTAATGCATAAAGATTGGTTTTCTGTGTTCCAGAGACACTTCCTCTTTTAACAACAAACTTCCTTCCTATGGAAGTTTCCTATTGAAACAACTTTTACTTGTGCTTTTTCTGCAATCTGCAGACTACCTTTGAGCAAAACATCTAGTAAATAACATAAATTGAGGGTCCAGGTCTCGACAAATTCCATGCGATGGATAAACTGTGCTGGTGTTAATTTGCTCTTAGCCACAAAATTTTGAGCTTACTCTTAAACCAAAGAATTTTGTCCAGACCCCATTAATTTCTCTTTAGAGGTGAACAGAATGTCTCCTTATGGCCACCATGCTTCTGGGATTTGAAGACTGAAAAGTAAAAACCGACATGAACTATAGCTGGAAGTCTTTGAAAATTGACAGAAAAATGTTGAGGTGATAAAGCATGTCAGCATGTACCAGTATTAACTTTGTGGGTCCAGCTACCACCTCTATCTATTTGCTTTTATGATGAAAAATATTTCGGTTTGTAAAATATCACATGGTCACAATCAGATGCCCTAAGTCACATTCCCTGCTGCTGGTGAACAGCTGGGTGCTAACAGAAAAACAGAATGAACAGTAGCAGTTGTTTCATTTATACTCTGCCCTATAAAATTGAAGTACTTCAGAGAATTTAGAAACAGAGGTAGTCAATATCATTCTAATTTTAAAAATGTACCATAGAATACAGGATACCTTTTTGTGAAAATTGTTGTAAAAACACATTTTCGTTGCTTTTTTGGGGGGTTTATTTTGTTTTGGTTTTGGTTTGGTTTGACTGGCTCTTGACTGCAGGGTTATTAGATGGTTATTCATGTTTAAACAAGGACATTTTCCCTTTAATTATTTTACTTTCTCATGAGTTGCAAAATTTTTTCTTAAGAATATTATATTTAAGGAATTTTCAAAAAGATAAAGGGAATAATTGGATTACATAATTTAAGAAATATTTTATTAGAAACCAGAAGGCGATGTTACATGATGCCGCTATAATTGTATTTACAGCTATTGAAATTATAAAGTGCTTAAAGGGAAAGCCATTAAGATAACAGCAATTAGTTTGCTCCAAATGGAAATGGATATGGGGAATTTTGATTGGTTTGAGCTGGACAGCTTGTCTTCAATAAACTAAACCATCTATTTTCCTCCCAGTTCTCCAGGTAGTATGAAGAAAGTAAAGTCCAGCACATTAAAGCTCTGGTCACTGCAACTTCTCCTTGGAAAAGTAGCCCAAAGAGGATGTGGTAAAAATCTCTTTTTATGTCTGCCACATTTTGTTGGAGAATCTTGAATACCTTTAAAGGCATTCCTCAGCCTGAAAAGTAATTTTCATCTATTCTCTTGGCTTCATAATTACTATCTCTCCTGTTCCTATATGACAGGGCTCCAAGCAATACTGCCAGTGCTGGAGTGAGTAAGAAATTCTGAGGTCTGGTGGCAGCTTTCATGAAGTTCAGTTGTGTGGCACTGGTGCTGGTGTGTGTCTTTTGGCAGCTAATCTTGAGTGGAAAAGTTATAGTTTCTTCTCTGATAAATATCAAGAAGAAAGCCATAGCATCTCACCATGTGAAACATTTCTAGACTGGTGGGCATAGCTGTTTCCGCAGAAAATAACCTTTAGATACCAGCTGTTTCTGGTTGGTGCTAGAAGAGGCATTTCTAGGCACAGGACTTTCTCACAGTAACTACACAAACAACACAGTCGTACAGGTGACCCTTAGGTCAGGAGCAGATCTCTGAAGACTTTCTTGGTGAGGAATGAAATGAAGTCAAACACTGCCAGGACACATCCCAAGACAGGAGGGATGTTTCCTTCTCTTTTCACCCACTTCACCTATTGCATACTGAATATTTTTCTTCCTTTCACTCCTCCCTCAATTTAGATCCTTGCTCAGTTTTGTATTTCCAGGAAAAAAAAAAGACTTGGCACCAACAAATTGCCACAGATTTTAAGCAACTTTCTCTCCACAGCAGAGCAGTTACTTGGAAAGACAAATGGCATCACTCCAAATGTCCTCTCTTTTTCCCCCAGCTTTATGTGCTAACACCATGTGGTGTGGGATATCCCTTTGGGCAGTTGAGGTCAGCTGTCCTGGCTCTGTCCTCTCCCAGTTTCTTGTGCACCCCCAGCCTGTTTGCTGGTTGGGATGAGAAGAAAAAAAGGCCTTCACATTGTAAGCGCTGCCCAGCAGTAATGAAAATATCCTTGTGTTATCAACACTGTTTTTAGCACAAAAATCCAAAGCACAGCCTCATGCCAGCTACTATGAAGAAAGCTAACTCTATCCTAGCCACAACCCGCACAGACATTAGACATATTAAATTTTTTTCTTCTAAAACAAAAGACATTGAGACTATTTTATGAAAGTAAAGAGGCCGAATTAACCTAATCACAAAACATTTCATGCTACCATTTTCATGAATTTAGGCACGTGATTCCTGTTATTTTAAGGTATTTTTATTTTAATGTGTCACATCACCCTTAGAGTTGGCACTCTAGGGGAGAAAAAAGCTCTAACACTGTAGTTTTTAAAAACTAAGATATTGAATGCTTAACATCCATTGGTTTTAAAGCAATCTATGGGTGTTAAAAATTTCACCAAAAGGGAATTAGTCACTACAGGATCTGTCTCTTACAGAAGCAGAGAAGGAGAAAAGTGGCAGTTAAGGGGGAAGAGGAATGTTAAATTTGAACATTTCACCAAGAAATACATACATAATTGTGCTGCATAAAATTCAGAGTAGATGCAGAATAACACTAATTTTCATGTCAGGTACAGCAGAAATCACAGTGTGACTAATAAAAGACAGTGATAGCAAAGGAGAATAAAATTGCTTAGCATTTTCATATGTAGGAAAGAGATTTTTTTTCATACATTATATTTTAAAAAATCTTAATTTTAAACACCATAAAAAGGAAATTGAGAAAGACTGATAATATAAGCAGTTGCCTCAATTAAAATAAGGTTTTTAAGAAAAAGAACCAAGTTTGAGTCATCTGAATTTTGAGTCTGAAAACTACACTTTGCAGCAATTTTCACACCAATAATTTTAACAATTACACATTAGCATTTTGAAAGAATGGAAAATACAAAGTGACACACACACAGTGTGGTGATTGAGATGTCTGAAGGTGAGAAGAAGCAGGGTTCACTCTAGGATTAACCTCAGCAGGCAGTAAATGGCACGAGACCTCTGCTTCTAGTGGCTCTTGTAGACCAAGTAACATCTGTGTGCTCACAGCTGTGGTGCCCCTGGACACTCTGCAGCAAACAGAGCAGGGCTCATTCTTCCTCTGAGAGCTTGAGAAGATGAGACGTCTGCAAGTCCTCCTTGGGCAATGCATTGCCTTACAGGCCACTCTTTTTCCTATGGATGGCTCTGTCTCATCACCTTGTAGATGCTTTTGGGACTATGGACTGGCACACCTATCCTTCATACCCTTTTCTGCACTAAAATATTTTAGAATGTTATTGTAATATTTTCCCCAAGAATAATAAAGATCACAATTCAGGTTCATTTCTACTGAACTTTCCACTCTCACTTCCTTTTTGAGAATTATGATCCTTAGAGAAATCCAGCAGTCTTGGCGTTACTCCCAGGTTGGAGAGCACTTGGAAAGGTCAACCCCTGGATGAGAAGCCAAGTCTTTATACTAACTGTAGTATTTTTTGAGCTTTTCCTGATAAAAGTAATAAACTTTGGTGGAAAAAATAAATAAATAAAAAATAGGATCTTTGAAAATGATTATTGGGAAGAATCAGTTTTTAAAGTAGAAGGATGTAATTTACAAAACAAGGAGATACATTTAAAATATGAAGGAGATTAGATGATAACTTTAATGATCCCTTGTGAAAATAACATTTGTGAACGTCCTTGAGGACCAAACACTCTGACTGATTCTAAATATTGTTATACCATCATCCTTTTTCTGTACCTCTTATGTTTCTACACATCTGTTTTCTAGATTGTCAGCTTATTTGTGGCATTCTCTTAGACCATCATGGTTTTTCCTGACATCCATACATCCATATTAACTTGGTTTTCTGGGGGCTTTTTTTTCCTTTTGATGTCAGTGCCTAGAAATGAGATGAGTCAACTATAATATCTTTAAACATTACAAGGAGAACATAAGACTGATGTTTTGATATTTTATGAGCCACCCAAGATATGTTTTCAAATAATGTCCTTTTTGTTATATTGTGTGTACTCATGTGTGTGAATTCTCAAAACTGCAGACTACACACACATAAATAAGGCACCGTCAAAGACTTCCAGTTTCTTTTCTCCATCAAATCAATTATTTGTCCCAAATCTTCTGTTCTTTAATATTTTCTGTCTGAACTCTGTCATGAATAAGTATGGTGTCAACTCAAAAAAGAGTTTTGTTTTGTGAACTATTTGAAGCCAGTTTTGGATTGTTGGTGTCTTCAACCATTACAGACTGTTTCTTTTAGCTTTCTGTACATTTTTTTTTCCTAAAGGTGGTTTCAAGCATGTTCCCTCTTAGGTTCCACATGGATTACAATGGATTTGGAGCTGCCTCCTCCTGGAAAGATTTGTTCCAGAAAAGAACAACTATAAATTCCAACTATACATTGTCAAGAACTCAAGCAACAAAAGCCAGAGGTAGAATTTCCAGCAGCCTCCTCCAAGAGTCTCAGCCTTTGTCACCCTTCAGTCTTGCATTACTATATCAGTCTTGGTGCCATCAAGATTGTCAGTCCACAGAACAACCTTTGTTTATCCCTGCTGATTTCATCGAACTTTTCTATTCTTCTCTAAATCTCTTATTTACCACTTCCTAAATTTTCTTTAGATGCTTTTTGGACCACTCTAAGGTATGCAGAAAGCTTCTGTCAAACAGATTGGGACACCCCCTATTGAGTGTTCATCTGTTTTCAGGGTATCTTGGAGACAATTGTTTTCTAAAAAAAAATATGCCAGATTGTGTAATTTTCTCCAAATGTCTCAAGTCACAAAGGCTTTTGTGTGTCTAACAGGGTTCTTCTAGATGTTAATCATTGTTCTAATCAGACTGTCCAACACTTCCCAGCCCGCAGACAGCTGTGGCAAATGGCACAGCTAGTGCCTAGGCAAATTCCTCCAAACCATGTTAATGCAACAGAAGTAATTAATTCTATTAGCATGGCTGGATCTGTCTACACTTAGAACTAATCAACCTAATTGTCATGCTAAGAGAATTAAACCCATTTGATGAAAAAAAAAAAAAACATCTGGGTTGGTAATTTGGGGAAAAAACATAACCTGTTAGGTAAAAAATGCATTGGGACAGAGTTGAATAAATCTTGTAAAAAAACCCCAAAAAATGTAAAGCAAATAAAAATTTTCTGAGTTGTTTTAAATCCTAAAGCAAATTATCAAAAGATCCTACTAATGCTATTTAAACAACAAGAAAATATGTTTATTTCAAATTAATGAGTCCACAGCTCTTAATTTAAAACAATTCAGAAAGTGTCCAGTTTTAAATGAGCAAAGATTCAAATTCCATCTAAAGGAAGTGCCCAGTGAATAGTCCCTGCAAATGAAACAATACATGAGGACTCAGTTCTGAGGTATGTAGCATTCCCTCAAGCCATCATTAGATTTTGGTACTGCCATATGCAGTGATGAAAGTTGAGCAGACCCAGAAGACAGGAAAGAGGAGTTTTAAACGAAGAACCTCTTTCTGGGTCTGTCCAGTAGATCACTAAGATATTTAGCACTGTGTTTTGTGCCATCAGACAGGTTAAACTTTTTTCCCAGCACATTCACATAGATCTTGGGAAGAAGTATTTTTAGACTGTCTCAAAGTCTACACGACTGCTGCATAAAAAGGGAGGGACAGCAGACTCAAGCACTGTCTTGCTGACTGCTCAAGATCTCTACACAGTTTGGGAACAACTGTCTCAGTGCACGGGCATGAGTCAGGGCAAATACCCTACACAGGTATCCACTACCAAGACATAACCCAAACAGACTTTCCACACTCTTCCAGCACCAGGATTTATACCCATTAATACCCAGATTCTACATGCCAAGCATCAATGAAACTCATGTACCAGGTTCATGTTAGAAATCATGACAGGCTATTCACATTATCTCAGAAGCTATTAATTGGCAAAACTGCCCTAAAAATGACAGTCTGTTGGGCCTAGGTGGATGATATGTAGAAGCCATGGGACGCTCAGTGCTGTCAGTTTGTGCCTCTTGGCTTCAAGGCCAAAGACTGATTCCTGGCTCCATTTTATTTAGTAAAATAGATGCAGTCATAATTATTTTGCTTTTTTACAAAACTTCACTTTTTAACTCATCTTGCATAGATGAGTGAATGTAAAGAAAAGATGCATGCCTGATAATCTTGCTTCACTAAAGTAAGACATTAAAAATTCTGGTAAAATGTTACACTTGACAGCTTTGTGTTTCCACACTTATTAAACTTTGTATTCAGAATTCCAGTATCAGGTTTCTGGCAGTCCTGCCCCACCAGTTCACCTGCCACACATCATCTGAAAGCTAAGAGACTTTTCAGGAGGATTTCAGGAAAATGGGTATCAGGGAACTAACAAAAAGGCTGCCATGGATAAGGAACACTGCAGAGTACCCAAATCCAGGAATAAAATGGTCACATAGAAAAAAAAAAGAGAACATATTTTTTGTAACTGAACACTGAAAGGTATTCAAAATTTCGAATTTTTTTTTCATTATAAATAAATAGAAAAGCTTTTAAAATATTTTTATTTAATATTCTTTCTCCCTAAATTCTGTATCATTCTCCATCATTTGCAAAATCAAAATGAAAGTGAAGATGAGAGAAAAGATGGAAGAGATAAATGAAGAAGTTCAGACAAATACACTAAGAATAAAATTTAAGAATTACTGCTGGAATTTAATACTCTTTCAAACCTCACAGTTTAGACATGTCTTCTTATTTCCTTGCTGTGATCCAATTTGCAGCATCAATTTAGACCACAGGCTGGAGAAAAAAAAAATAGCCTACTTGGTAATACAGCAAATATTTCAGAAATCCCATCTCTAAATCCAACTCAAGCTCATATATCAGACAAGAGAAAGAAGAATTTATTTTGTTATCCTCTCACTAAATAAGTGATTATACCACTTTCATCCTATTGAAAAGATTTTCATGTCGGAGACACCATCACTAACACATCAACATATTAAGACTTCACTGGCTATGAGGTAAAAATGAGGCTGCTAGGAAGGTAAAATGAGGCTGCTAGGAAAAAAACCCATAAAGCTTGAAGAAACAACCACAGCATGCTATTAACTCCAGTCTTCATCTCTTTGGGCTACGATGTGCTTAACTACCCTGATGTCAGGAAGCATTTTTTTCTCCTTTCCCTTTGCATTTCAAATCATCTATGTCTGGTACACTTCATTATTTCCTTTAATTAGAATTATAGTTTTTAAAAACCTTTTTTGCATACCTTCCTGTTTGCTGACTTTAATAGTTTGAGATTTCATAAATTGGAGAGAAAGAGAAAAAGCATGTAAGTAATATATACGAATAAATATTTCTAATGAAAGGGAAATCATTGTGATCACTTAAATAGGATTTAGTAAGACGTGATTTAGATGGAGCAAATGATATGAGAATGCACTACATTCATTTTGAAGCAGCAGTCATCCAAACTCACTTTGCTAATAGGCAAGTCACATAGAATAAATTAACAAACATCAAATACAGCTCTCCTCACATCAAAACCATTGACTGAATTAATATCAGGCTACTGCAGGAAGGACAAGAATCATCCAGCTGGCTCTTGAATGATACAAAGACACATTATCACCTCATTATGACTGTGAAGTAATAACTGAGAAGAGCTAATTTCAAGCGGCAATACATAAATATTCAAATTTCATTTGTTATGTCCCTAAAATAGTGATGAGTAAGAAGTAGGACAGATTGGACTCTAATAAGAAAAAAATGTTAAACAGAAGAAAATTTAAATTTACCTCTTGAAATTATCTTGAAGTACATATCATATGTTCTGTAAAAACAAAAATATTTTCACCTCCATAGAGTAATGTTATAGCTAAAATTCTGTTAAGAGAGAACAGAGAGAAACTACTCATGAACATCTGCTCAAGCGAAACAATCTTTGTTCTAATATTCTTTAGGACTAAATTTATTCACACAATATGAATCATGATTTTTGATCAGGAGACTCTCTCTGGTGAGAGAAAATGTCAGAAATATTTGTTCAAGCCTCTGTTGGCATTGGTATTTGTGTTTCTAGTTTTAACCTTTTCCAAATGTAGTGAAACAGCGGGAATAGCACAACATAAATTAGGTACCACACAGCATAAATAACAAATTACTATGTACACATTTAAAAAGTGATCTGTGCGAGAGGCACTACATGAACAAATGCCAAGCTAAGCTCCACAGGCACAAACCATACCTTGAGTCAAGATAATAAACAAATGTATCACCAAAGCTTAATCACTAATTATTCATGGCTGCAAAACGTGATTTTGTTTGTCAAGCTAACTGCTGTGAGTCATTTGCTTGCTCTGAGTGCAAGAACATGATCAAGGCATTGATGCTTAACTTAAGGCAGTATTTTCTGAAATCAGTGGAATTACGTCACCAAAGAATGTGGGGAGTTGATCCATGTGATGCTTTATTACAATTTTACTATAATTTCTAAATCTGTGCCCTCAATTTGTGTAAATTGATTGAGTCTTTAGGACTGTGTTTCAGCACAAGGCTATATGTCGTTTTTCTCAGAAAAATTCAAACTTATCAAGAAAAAAAATCAAACCCATACAAAGGCCATGGATCAAGCTATAGCCCAAAATGCAGATATCTATAAAGTGGTTTGTGTGCCTGTCCATTTGAAGGCAACAAAAAAACCTGGTGGCTCACTCTTCTGGAATTGTCGTGAGTCAGAGACATATCTGAGCTCTATACGCACTAATATTCACCCAGGGCATATCACAATAGGGTTCGTTTTGAAAGTAGAGAAGAAATCAAGCACAGACAAGGATCATTATTTGTGAGGTGTGTCTGATAAAATCTTATCTGCCAGTGGAGTTCTGCAGCCTGGGAGCAGTGTGTACCAGAATGGAGCAGGTACAAGTGTATCATGACTTTTTCGTACAACATAGTGTGTAGCACAGGGCAGCAGTGATGCAGCAATGCTCAGTGCTCACCCCTGTATTAGGGACAGTGCAGAGTGGGGTAAGTGCTGTCACAATTGCCAAACAGCCATCAGAAGATGACTTCTGATGTCCGAAGATGTTGCCTTCCTATTTCTAATGGGAAAATACCAAGAGGGCATGGCATGAACAGCAGCCCCTTCAGGGACTAGATCAAAATATACACCCAGCACCTCAGCATGTCACCAGCATACAGTGAGGTCGGAGGGCAGTGATATTTCCTGTCAGACCAAAAGTTTTTATATGACTCTGATTGATGACATACTGCTTAGACCAATTTCTGTGGGAGACTCAAACATTTTGCTTTGACTTGCTCTCTTTCTGTTGCACCTCTGGACATGAATAGTGGGTTAGCACAAATCCAACTTACAGTAAATGATGTAGATCAGAAGTAAAGTTACTGCATTTTTCAGTTTCTTTGGTACTCTGGGAACAGCCCAGCCTTTCATTCTCTAACTTATTTTTCAGTCACATGAGAGAAATAGATCAGTTTAAGCTAGTGCTGAGATATTTTTACCCATGCTTCTCAAGGAAGTTAAAGAGAGGCACTGAAATACACACAACAGTCTAGCTCTCATTTTGCTGGAACACTGCAGGCTTCATGTCTGAAGTGGCATATCATTCTGCTTGACTCATCAGATGACACTGTCAGTCTTTGGCAGGAGCAAAGGGAGTTAAAACACAGTATATGTTGAGAGTAAACAGGCCAACTTCACAATTAGCATGAAGACTAGTAGAGCCTGTCATTGGTAAAATCTACATGTAATGATTAAAAATGGAAAAAAGGTTTGATTCAAACTTCTGAATTGAAAATTAAAATTTAAGTTAATTTTTCATTTAGAGTATTTTCCTTCACCAAAGTGCAATAAAAATATCTATTGGAACATAACACACAAAAGCTCATCTGTTCATTGATTACATCTTTTTTATGAAGGGCAAATAGTTGAACTTCTTTGTCTTGGGACAGCTACAGACACAAAATATTTTATTGCAAATGATCTTAACATCTGTTTTACCCCACAGTTCCAGCAGTCAGCAATGTATAGAATTGCCTAAATGTTTTGTATGGAAATGTTTTCTAAGTATGGGTTTTGCATAATGCAGGACTCCTCTTTCATACAATATGGATATAGGGCATTACATTTAATAATAATACAAAACATGAATGGGCTTGTTAATTAAATTTTGATTAAATTTATTGAGAAGCTATTTTCTTATATAAACCTACTTAGTTTCAAAATGTGTAAATTCAAGCTCTGTTATTACATGTTTATTGACTCACTTTATTTTTATTAATTTACTGGGCTGAAAAATCTCTGAGGCATCCAATGGAAGAGATGAGAATAAAAAAACCATTAAAACTCTTCTCATTTATAGCATTGTACTGAGTTGTTTTATAATGATGTAAGCACCATAATTTTTCTCAGAACAAAAGTTAATATTTATTTATGATAACATTTATGAGAGCAGAACACCATCATTTTTCCTCTGAAAATGACCTCTTGAAAATTTCACATGTAACTTTGGCATCAAATTTCTCTTGACTTCTGGTCTTTTCCTTCTGTGTTATGTCTTTCTGACATTATCAGCTCTGTCTGCCATTTGTAACTTCCAAATTTCCAATTTACAAAGGTGTGTCCTAACTATATAAAAGTAATGGACGAATTTCCTAGGAAATGCTTGTGTATTTCTCAAGATCATTCAAAAGTCTATTCATGAATTGGATCAATTTAATGTTTTGGAGCTGTTCTCTGTACATATAAAGGCACTTGCATTCACTCAAAATACTGTGAGTATATGTGGATTCCAGTATGTAAAACTGTTCAACTGAACAAAAACAATTCTGAAAGAAAATTGGAAATTTTCATTGGATATTCATAGACTCGTATCTACCTGCACATATAATGTATTTGTATATAATGCTTTCCTTTTTTAAAAAAGAGGTTCTCCATTTCAACTAATTTTTATTCCATATTAAATGTAAACCCTGATTTAATGGTATTTGGAGATGATGTGCATCAACAACTCACAGCCAAGAAGGCCAAATGTGCTCTGGGCTGCATCAAAAGCAGTGTGGCCAGCAGGTTGAGGGAGGTGATTCTCCCCCTTTTGCTCTCATGAGACCCTATTCAGAGTATTTCATCTGACGCTGGGCTCCCCAGCATAAGAGAGATGTGGACCTGTTAGAATGCATCCAGAGGAGGACCACTAAGTTAATCAGAGGGCTGGAGCACCTCTGCTATGAAGACAGGCTGAGGCAGTTTAAGTTGTTCAGTCTGGAAAAGAGAAGGTTCTGGAAGGACTTTTTACAAAAGAACATACAGGACAAGGCAAATGGTTTCAAACTGAAAGAGAGCAGGTTTAGGTTATATTTTAGGAAGAAATTCTTTACAGTGACAGTGGTGAGGCACTGAGAGAGGCTGCCCAGTGACACAGGGGATGCACCATCCCCAGAGTTTTCCAGTTGGGTGAGGGTCTGAGAAACCTGGTCTAGTGGAAGGTGTCCCTGTCCATTGTAAAAGGGCTGGAACTATGATCTCTAAGGTCCCAAACCTTAAGCCCAAACAATTCTATGATTCTAGGTAAACATTATGTCTGTCTCCCAAAGAAACACACAAGGCAATTTCTCCCTTCCAGTGCCCCACAATGTCTCCTCTTCAGTCTATTTTGCTTGACTTTGACCATGAAAGGATTTGCTAACAGGAAAGAGGCACGAGTATCCAGTGCAATTTACACATCACTTTGGGTGTATCTAACCTCCATTCCATCACCTGAAACATGGAGCTAACAGTTTATACCAAGTTTTGTATATAATGTGTGCTTCATTACTGTCTT
>PYHW01010133.1:5266738-5327444 GCA_013186435.1 Turdus rufiventris | reverse complement strand
GCACTTCAGGTTCAGACCAAAATTTTAGTCAAATTGGTGCGTCTTATAATTGTGAAATTACTGTGATTTCAATTTCTGCTCCAAAGAGTAGTCTTTTCAACTAGACCGAAAAAACCCAAGTAAACAAAAGTAAAAAACCAACCAAACAAAACACCACCCAAAACCCCCCAAAACCAACTCCCAGCCAACTAACCAACCAACCAAACAAAATCCAAAAAACCACACACGTAAAAAAAGCACCAAACAAACCACCAATTCCAAAAACCCAAACCAAACCAAAACAACAACAAAAAAACCCCAAGCAGCTGAAATTTTTAAATGGAGATATACTTTTTCCATCTTCCTTCTGAAGAATTGGTTGAAATTATTGTCATCACCACTACTTTATGGTAATTACCAATTCATGCGGAGACAGTCTTCTGGAACAGAATATTTCTGTACAAATGATTCAATTTTAGAAAAGATCTATCCCATTAAAAACAGGATCTGTATCAAGTAATGAGTGAGAAATGTGACTAGGCAGTGCTAGCTGTCCTGCCAATATTATGCCGTGAGTATTACAACTAAAAGAAGTCTAGAAAAGCAGATTTGTTTTACTGAGGTAAATTACATGAAATCACAATTGCGTTGCTGTATTGCAATGGTGCGTTGCAATGTTTTTCAGAACTTGTTGTAGGGGCTTCCTCCAATAAAATGGGTTCAAAAATACTTTAGTTTGAAATAGCTTTAAAGTAGTTACTCTTTTGAGGAAGGTGTTGGAACCAGGAAGAACAGATCAACAAATCAGTCTACTGCTTTAATTTGAAGTCATTCCATTTCTGTTCAGGTTTACTGCCTGCTATTGGACATTTGACACAACTCAGACAATGTACTCCTTCCAAACAGGCTTTTTATAACAACTATTCTGATAATAACATGATCTTCATAAAGAAACATGTGATTACAATAAGTAAGATTTGAAATTTGTATATCAAGAACGTAAGACAAACACTTTCTTCCAAAATATAAACACTTAGAATGCTTTTTTACTGCTTTACTACACTTCCCCATATTGAAATGCTATTGGAAGGCATGAGGAATGAAGATTGACACTTGGATTCCCCGGTCTGTTTTGCTACTAGGCCTCTTGTGCCAACTCTAGAGCCCAATCTAGAGCGAAAAATAATTTAAAAAAATTAGGAAAACAGTCTGTTGTCACAGTAGTGGAGTAGTAGTAAAGAATATAAAGAATTTAAGAGACACAACTCTGGGATTTAATACAAAATTCTTTTGCACTTTTCAGTTTACCATAATGGAATGTGGTCAGTCTTTCAGCAACTCATGACCAGACAAGTGGAGGTTATTTGCTAATTTGAATTACTCAGTGCATCACAGGGAAATGCAATTATTAACTTCCCTCATCTCTCCCTGTGGCATACTCAGATCAGTCTCTTTGCCTCCGTCATTTTATGCAACCACATCCCAGTGGTGCTTGTCTTGGCTTTCATTTAAAGCGGCAGCTGACTGCGAGGCCAAGACTCCTCATTTTTTTTCTCCAGTGGCAGCCCTACATAATTTTGTCTGAAATCAGTGGAAAAACTCCTGTTTGCTTCAATAAGATCAGGGTTCATCCTGGTTGAAACATCAAAACTTATTTCAGAGCACAAAGGAGCTGAAGAGATAGTGGCAGATGGTGGGGATGAGCCTGTCTAATGCCAGTTTGGTGCATTTATCAGAAATATTGCAAAATGTAAGGGTTTCAGTATAATTTAAAGAGGAATTCATATGAAATACATGAGGGAGACTTGCTATTGCTGTTATTTTTCATGCTAGTGGACATCTTGCTATCTATGAAATATCTGTGCATGGTTTTTGCCCCAAAATATTAACTTATTTATGGGGAAGCACATTTCATAAAACTTCTCAGTAGTGAATGCGAAATTAGAGCAGGGCTTCTTTTACTGTACAGCAAATTTCTTGAGTGCCTGGAGGTAGCTATAAAAATGATCCAGGCATAAATCTCACAGGCTGAGTTCAGGCAGGACTTGTCCATGCTTGTGAGCTGTGAGGAAGGATCATCTTTCAAGATGTGTTGTCCTGTTTCCCTCTGCTCTCCAGTTTTAGTAGCCATCCTAGTCCTGGGCAACAGGAAAAAAAACCATGAAGTTGTGACAGTTCAATGGAAAAGAAAGAAAGAGTTCAGCAGAATGTAAAAGGCGTTTCCTTTTTTGTCTAGGAATAGTCCTTCCTTCCTGAATCTGGCTGGAGAAGTGTCCTGCACCACAAGTCTCCAGTGTGGTGAGTGCTGTACACCTTAAAGATGTCCAAAGCAGCTTCCCACAAAAAAGAGTGTTGTTCAAAGAATTTAGATGAGAGCAGGGTGTCTTCTGGAGCACCTTCTGAGCAGGCAAAGCGAGTGGGGAGATCCCACTGATGCAGAGCACATGGTTTGCAGCTGACCAAGCTGGCACAGGCAGCTTCTGAGGCTGCTCGCTGCTGGAGGTGGGCATGTAAGAACAATGGGTAGTGACGTGGGCTTGGGGGCTCTCACAGCTCCTGAGACATTTTTGAGGAGTTGGTTCAAGTCGTTCTAATCTAGTACAGTACATCTAGTACATCTACGCTGCTTTTAAGAACAGAATCTGATACAGGCCATGCCCCGTGTTTAAGTGGTTTTGGTGACCAAGGCCACTGCGGTTTTTCAGAAAAGCCAAGATGAGAGCAGCATGTAGGAAGAGTGGGATCCTGGAACTGGTTACATGCTCTTTCCTCAGATCATGCAGTGTCTCAGGCACTCCTTGGGAGACCACTGCAGCCAGACTCGCACAGATAAGCTTACACCCATTTTAAGGATATTTTTGCAGAGTCTGTGTGATCACCAAAATACTATTTAAAATTAATAGCTCCTAGGCTGTATCTGAAGTATTGAGCATAGAATTAGCATAATCAGGCATTCAGCCAATATGAAAATATATGAAAATTTCCATTGTGCCATTTTCCAGCTGAAGATTAGCAAGATTAGTAGCAAAATTTGCATTTCTCGCTGCTGTTTACTGATGCCTGTGACTGTTGGGCAATGCAGCAACGCATCTGCTAAAGAAATGGAAACATTGAAGTGCTATCAACTTTGTGTTCAATGCCATGTGGGTTATATTTACCCAACTGGCTCAAACTCAACTTGTCATTACTGTAAAGGATTTTGCACAGACCATGATATAAAGGTCACTCACACTAGCTGGATTTTAAAGGCAATAAAGAAAATGACCTTGTATTAACAAATCATAATCAGATGGGGTTTTTTTCTAGTTGCCAGTAATAGTATTTTGTAAGCACCAATAAAGATACTGATACTATTCACTTCATGCAGAGGAAATGTAGAAATTTCCAGAACCAAATGCTCTTGAGTGCATTATGAGATGGAGAATTTTTGTGCCTGCAATTGGTTACTCAGACATTAGCCCAAAGGAAGTGACATTTCATTGGTCTGCATGCTAAACACAACAGGCATTATTCACACTTCTTCAAAGAAATAACCATAAAACTGGCTTCTGGAAAAAAAGTGTCTTTGAGATTACTTGTGAATTTTGTTAGTATCTTGTGGTATAGACACTTCTCATCATTCTGATAATCAGTTTTGTCAGGACTTTCTCAATTAGGAAAAAAGAGATAAACACGCAATTTAGTGAATGGTGGGAATTTAGTTAATAAACTTGGAAAAAAACCTGACTAGTTTAAGATGTGCACTGTCAAAATAAAAGCTTGCAGGAAGCTTGTGAAATATTATGCCATAAAGACAGAAATAAATCACATTTCACATTGCAGCAAAATATGTAATCAAAGTAATGCATAATTTAGTGATTTTTAAGACTACATTTCTGAAAGAATAAATAATTATTTGGGTTTTTTTTGTTTCTTTTAGGGTTGGATGGACTTGCATTTGGAACATGCAAACATGGCTTGTAACAACATGCAGAAGAAAATTACAGGTAAAATTAATTTAACAACCCCCATCTCAATCATAAAAATTCAAAGGTAAAATCCACTAAAAATTACACAGAAATTTATTAGAAATATATGTATTTTGTGAGAGTGTGTTGTTTTGGGGGCTTTTTTTTGCTGAAAAAAGAAAAGAAGAATTTTATACTTGAAGAGAAAATCCAGGACTTGCTTCATTTCTCCCAGACACTCTGAAAGTGTTTTGGCTTCGTAAAGAAACACTTTGCTTGTGAATCAATTAACCATGCAATGTATCTTGTGCATTTAGAATGCCCTGGCATATCTCAGCTGCTCTGCATCATACAGCAGTCTTTAACTCCTGTTACAGATTTCTCCCCTCCTCTCCAAGGATAGGTCTCATACCCAGGTCGGGGTTGCAAAAGAGCTGTAAAAAGGTAAGAGCTGTAACAAGGACAGAGACATTGAGATGGGAGTATTCACAGCTCAGCATACAGATGTGCTCATCTACTGAGCACTGATAGGAAGTAAATAAGGTGAAAAATGGAAAGCCTGAAATTCTGTTTACCCGAATATAGTCTTGGCAATATTAATAAGAGGATCCATAAGGAAAATTGTCTCGGTCTATAAACTGTAATGGATTTTGTGATGACAAGAACCAAATCTGCTGTTTTAAGATAAAAACATGAGTTTGGAAAATGCAGCAGGGGAAGAGAGTTTGCAGTCCTCTGGAGTGTATACATAAAGGTCTGCTTCATGACTCAAAATCCATGCACATTCTTCACAGCAGCTCATTTATTTATGAAAATATGCACTGTGCAATGCATCCAAAGAGGCTTTCCTAAATACCACTCTTCACAGATTTCACTTGAGTAAAGCCAGTGCCAAACACGGGATATTTCTTTCATTTACCCTTTACAGCAGAAAATTTTAAGGAATTGTCCCTGATTTACATGTAATAGCAGAAACAGTCAGAATTTTGACAGGAAATTCTAATACCAACTGTAGCATGTAGCCCACATATGCAACTAATATGAAGGACAAGTTTACAAAGCTTTGGAATCATTGTGGAATCTTAAATCAGTACGATTGGAACATCTGCAGCATAGTCATCCTGTGTCTTGAGATCTCAGCTGGTTGGTGGAGACCCTTCAGAGCCCTCAGTGGACAGTTTTGAGAAAATTGCCTGCCAGATGTGAACAATAACTTGAAGTTTTGCTACTTGGGGTTCATCTAGACTGAAAATTTATGAGAAAGATATTTATGGTAAGAAAGAAAAATTTAAAATTATTAATACAGCAGCTTCTAGATAGCAAAACAGATGCAATAATTTCTATAAAAGACCATAACTACAGGTTAGAAGATATATTGTAAGTCATATAATAACCATTCAGAACAGAACAACTATTTTAAAAATAGGAATTATATGTCAGATAATTTATGTCAGGATTTCTAACACAATACAAATGCTTTGAGAACTATTTGCATCATAAAAAAAAACACATTGAAAGAAAGCCCTCATAAATAGGTTGAGCCCTAATAAGCCCAGATCTCTTAAGAAAACACATTGCATTTTATTTATTCTATTTAAAATTCCAAGTGCTTTTTGTATTCCATTAACTGCCCACATTGCTATAAATTTGCCTGAATTACACTAGTCACTAGACAAATTTTCTTAAGGTGGAAAAGACATGTTTAGGTTTTTTTTCTGTTGATATTCTCATTAATTGACAATAATGGTCTTTAAACTTAATTATTTGGAGTAATTTTATGTGTTTCTGTGTTTACTTATCTGGGAAATCCTTTGTGTGGTTGCCTTCCATGGATTCCACTGGAGTTTTGTATTTAACGATAAGGAAAGCACTCTCTGCCAAATATATTTGATGTGGATGTTACCATTTCTGTTGCTGAAGGATTTTTATTTTGTTGTACTCTAACTTAGTTGAAAATCCCTTCTGCCTTTGCACACCATCTTTAAGCTAAATGAGGCTAAGAGATCTAGATGCCTTACTGAGATTAAAATATACAGGATCATCCTGGACAGACCAGCACCTCATTTACCAGTTCTATCTCCATTTCTTGTGTACTCAGCTTTTGTGGATCTCCATGGTACCTCTTCATGTACTTTGTAATTTCAATGAAACTGTCCTTTCCTGTGTCCTGACTTCATTTTAGCTTCAAGTGCTGCTCCACTTTCAGCATGCATTTATGAGTTTGTAATTACCAACAGGATCCAAACCCCTCACTGCCATTCCACAACATTTTGTCTTAAGCAAGCCCAGAAACTTCTTTCTTGTTCAAACCTAGTTTCTTCATAAAGGATAGCTGCCTTCTCTTCCCTTTCATTTTCAGTTGCACAGGTAAATTTTGGATTAGTAATCTAATTAAATAAACAGGCAAAATCTCACAACAAATGTTTGTGATTTTGGTATCTTTTTAGCATTATTTTTAAAGTATCTACAGTTGTGGAAACCTAACAAATACAGGAAATTTGAATCCTCATTCCCTTCCCCCCCTTTTTTTTCTCCCTCCACTGAAAGAAGGCAATCAGTTCCACAGATTTTCTGGTGCACTTTGGTAGAGTGCTAGTGGAAGCAAATAGAGAGGAATGATGTTTGGAGCTTTCAGAGAAGGAACATGTCTTTGCAAATTCTAACAGGACATAGGGATGAAAAGGATTTCTTCACCAAAAATTATTGTGTAACTAAGTAGAGCAGCTAAAGTGGAGGAGTTGTTATCACCAATTCCATTCTCAGAAAACTTGGAAGAGCTGCCGTGTAATTGTTTGAAAATTGAAAAAACAACATTGAAAAAAATATGACAAACCATGTTAAATACCCATTACTATTCACTCAGCATCATAGATCAGTTTAATTATCAGTAAAAAATACTTCATTTATGTAATCATTGTCCCTCACTCAGAAATCTATCTGTGTCTACTGTTAAAAAGAGGGACCTTAGCACCAGCCCCAGAACAGTTTCTTCATTTCAGAGCACCAGCAGAGAAACATAGCTGAGTACCTCATCAAGATAAGTATGAGCACATTTCATGAAGCACAATTCAGTGGTTAACTTGGTCACACAGTACTCAGGAAACTTGAGCACGAAGCAAATAATAAAAAGGTCAGATGCTGTCTATTTCAATGTTACTTAAGAAAATAAACAGAACATTTCATGAAAAAGGAAAGCTAAACCAGAAAACTTCTAATCAATCTATTCCACAAATGCTGTGGCAGCATATTAATTATATAAATGTTCATCTTGTGACATTTTAATCTGCCAAAATAAATCTGTTTGATCAACCTTGAATAAATAACCCCATGGACGTTTTGTGTTGGTTTGGTTTTTGTTTTTTAATAGTTCCTTCCTGATCCTAAACTGTTATCAAAATGACTTTGAGTGCCTAATCAGACACATCAGTCAAGCACCTTCAAGCACTGTGCCACCCCAAGTATGGATACCCCTCACTCAACAGCCAGCTGCAGTCAATTGCAAGTCCTTCAAAAGAAAAGATGCATGTGTAGAGGAAGAGGAGAATTTACAAGTCAAATTATGGCCCTGACTCTTACAGCTGATCAGCTGAAGCCCTGAAGAATGAGATCTGATTATAATCACAGTCCTAATGTAAAGCTGAAGTGTTATGAGGGCATGCTGAGGGCAATGAAATTTATCTTTATTTGGGCTTAACAGATGAAAAAAGAAGCAGAATGACTCAGTCTCCATGTCTTGGATGAAGGCAGAAGAATGCCTCCCCAAAGTGAGGTGAAAGAATAACTGAATAAAATATGGGCTTGCTTCATTTACAGAACTGGTTTGAAAATACACATCTTTTTGGATGTGGAAAAAGAGATAGGGATTAAATGATAATTGAATGAACATTTATTTTGTTTTTTACCCCTCTCCTTTATCTGGGAATGGGGACAGAGTAACTGAGAGAGTGAAAGGAAGTGAAAATTTCTATGTACTTGAGTTTGAAACACTTGATGTTTATTAACAGGCTTGTCCATTCAATTCTGGTTTTTATTGTTGCATTAACGCTCCATATTTGAGTTACTACTTCTCTGTGACTCTGCTTCTGACTTACTCTGTTTTACTTTTGTTGAGATGCATCTCTCCCACGGGCACAGGAAAAGGGAATATTTTCTTTCAGATAATTATTAATTAGGCAATTATTATTTATGTTAGTCCAGCAAACTAGAGACATTAGGTCTAGACCAGCAACAGAAATTGTTAGCATTAAATTGAGGCACAACATATAAATTAGCCCTGCTCCAGAAAGTTTCCAGTCCAGTCACAAGACAAGAAACAGGCAGCAGCAGATGAAAAACTGAAGTTGTTATTGCTCATGCAGCTCAGTGTGCAGAGAGCACTGCTTATCTGTTGTCAACAGTTTTTTTAGGTATCCTGGCAGAAGCATTTTTCATGTGTTTCAAGGCTATTTGCCATTGGAACTAATGAGTGTGCAGAAGAACATAATGGAGGACAGATTTATCAGAACATGTTTTCTTTTTTTCCTCCCTTCAATGCATCTTTTTACAAAATGATGTTCTTTTTCTACCCCTCTCCTTTGAACAATGTTTGTGCCAGTATTTATAATAATGGGAGATTATGTAATTTTTGAAAACCACAACCAGAGATTTATATGTTCTTCCTGCTATTCATCTCACTGATGGCTTTTTTTTTTTTTTTTTTTTTTTTGGTCAGCATTTTGCTGGTCTGTTGTTCAGAATGTGCCAGGTGGATTTTAGTAACAGTTGAAAGCCATCTTTTGGAATTATTTATCCAGGAAAATGCACTATTAAATACAGTGAGGCATAACAGCAGTCAAACAGCCACCTACAGAGCTAAACTTATATTAAAACTATTAGGAACTGAGGGGAACCATTAAGAACCTAATAGCCTTTGCACTCTGCTGTATGCCTTCAGGTGAGGGATAACTGAGGCTAGTCACAAATTTGTAAATGTACAGGTAGTATTAGGCCAAAAGTTGTATCTGAGTAGCACTGTCTTCCTTCAAGATATGTCTTAATGCAGCCTGGATATCCCAGCATGTTGTTAAAAGAGTGATCAATTCCTGTAAGTTGTTGGAACCCTTCATGACTTGTTTGTTTAGGCTTCAAAAACACATATTAAGGGAATCTATCAGAAAAGGAGGGTTAAAAGCATGGAATAAAGACATAGGATTTGCTGCTAATCTGTTAGTAGCTTAGCTTAAAAAGTTTTCCTATTACTTGTAACTTCTTGAAAATAGAAAAATGATTCTACTACAAAGCCCAGGTAGAGTCTGTCTCCAAAATGATTACATTGTATTTTCAAAACCTTGACACCCATTTTAAAACAAGTGTTCTGAGAAAAATCAATGTGTTTATTTGATCTTTTGGGTTCTATCCACCCATCCATATTTCCTATGTTTATTTGTGAAGCCAAACTGAAGTAAAGGATCCATCTAGGTTTTACTGCACAAATTACTAGCAAGTATTAATAGTTAGTCTGACTATTCCTTCAGTAATGAGGATTTGGAGTAAAAAAGATACTTATGCAAAAGTTCTAGATATCCTGTAGCAAAGCTTAACCCACAGAAAGCCGTCATTTGGGTAGGAGCGATCAGTAACTCAGCTTGGATAAATAATCCTAGCTTCTTTTCACTGCTGTGCTCAGGGACATCAGGCAATCCATCTGTGGTCTACAAAGGCCCTAGAAAATGCCAATAATGGGGTTTCCATAAGAACTGGTGAATCACTGACAGAGAGGAGATGTTTCCCATTTGTGTCCCTCTCCCACTACCAAGGAAATCTGATAGAGAAGTGGTCATAAAAAGCTGTGCATTCATATCCACTAAACCACTGGATTTTTATTGAAATTTTTCATTTTGATAGTTCACCATGATGTTGCAGATGTGAATCTGACTGTAGCCTGTCTATGCTGCTTTAGGGAAGGTGCAGAGTGGGTTCTGCTGCCCTTTTTATCTGTGTCTGCTCCTCTGACTCAAGATTATTGTAAGTCATTTCTTAGTCCCTCTAGTGTCAGAAAAGAAGCAGTTTGCTGTCTCAAGCTTTTAAAACCTTTATGCATACTCATCATGTCATGGTCCTTGCCTGTCTTTGGTGTGCTGCTTGAGGAAGTGCAGTTGGTCTGGTACATAAATTTTGGAAATATTTTCTTAAGAAAAAGGACCGTGAAGGTTAGTAAAGAGTGCTGTGTGCTCATGATGCTTCTGTCAAGAAATCTTTTTTAACAGACACCTCATAGATAAGTTTTCAAATTTACTAGGCCACTGCACTATCAAATAAGATTCTTGGCTGGGAAAAACTTGAGAAAGTCCTATTCCTTTGTGCTGTGTTTTTAAACCTGAAAGTTGGCTGGAGCATAAAAAGATTCTTCAGCCAAATGATTTATAAAGTATAGGATCAACATGAGTGCAGCATACTTGTTGAGTTTCCTTTCAGAACTGTGAAGTACAAAGAATGTGAGTTATTCTTTCCTGATTTAGTTTTCAAATCTCCAAATGCAGAGATTTCCTGCATTGTAATATTTATTTAATAGATATTGCTTCTACTTGGAAGAAGTAAGAACAAAGTATATCCAGTAATAAAACAGACTCGGGTGATTTTACCAGTATCTGTCAAATTTGAACATAAATTATATTTGGGGACTCAATAAAAAGAATATATACTTTCTGACAGCAGAAAGTATAATGTCATTAAGCTGACTTTTTCACTGAGTAACTGAGTACTGTACCAGATATGCTGTATGACATTACAATGTTACATAAAATATTAACATTGAAAAATAATTAAGATTGTGAAATGCAAGATGTCAAAACCAAATGTCTGCAAAATGTTTAGTTTAAGCCTTTGTGCACATCTCAGATAAGCAGTTCAGTACAACAGGTTGATAAACTGACCTCCCACAGGCATGTGGCAGAGTACACCTGCAGATGAGCTGCCTCATTTGGGTGAAAGCTGTTACTTGTGATATCCTCACCTAATGATAGCAGGGAATTATTTAGAAAATGAAACAATTTTTCTAGGAAATGAAGTACTCAGGATGAAATACTTCAATTCTACCCTATACTGTATAGGTTGTATATCTCTACAGCTATCCATATTTGCAGATTTTGGGACTAGAATAGGTTTTAGCAATTTTTCATAAGTCCATGTCCGTGATCCTCTAAGAACTCGCTGTTTTATATTTAGATGTTCACAGTGGAATTGTGTATAGTTTGAAAAATAGTGATGGAGAGGAAAAGACAATAACAGAAGAGTTGAATTACTGTAGTAAATAAGGCATAAGAACACAAGGTGATGGCAGGATAAAGCATAACAATGAAAGGCGGTTTTGTCACTCATAGCCTGAAGTCCTGAATATGCAAACTTGAGCATGGTGGAGCCTAATTTATAATTCTGATAATTCATTCTATTAAATATAACATTTCAGATGTTGCTGCTTTAGAGTCAATATTATAAGAAAGTGAAAAGCGTCAGTTTTCTAAGATATAATCAACTAAGTTTAAAAAAGATATGGAACCATTTCAAACTCCTAATATCTCTGAAGTCATAGAAATGCACTATTCTTCCATCTATCTTTTAAAGAGAAGAAGCAAAAAAAAAAAAGCTAACAAAAACTCCCAAACAATTATTCATTTAAATATTGATTTCTTATTACTTTTTTGAGTATTTTTTAATGAGTCAGAGCATATTCAACCCATCAGTAAAATCTGTTAGCCTGGTGCAAAACAGTTATTGGATTCTTAATTTGAGAGAAAGATGAGGAAAATACATTTAAGAAAAATCCTTTAAAGAAAAGTTCTAGAACAGGAGATAATCCTTCTTCCATTGAATATGTTTCAGTATTTTCAGGAAAGCTGACAATCATGAGGGTTCAAAATTTGTCTGAACACTTTCCTCCAAGTTGGTCATTAGCCTAATGTTAGTCACATGACAAAATGTGACAATTACAAAAATTGTATTACAAAGTTACAATAATTTTGTCTCCAGATCTCAAATACAGAATTTAATTTAATCTAACCACACAATCAAGAGTTCCCTTTTAGTTGTCAACACTAAGTTGCTGCTAGTAAAATAATATTCATCAGCATCATCTCATGAAGACTTAAGAGGTGACCTCCTAGTAAATCTTCTTCATCTTAGAAAGTATACTGACAGTACAGCCTCTTTTATCAGACACTCAAAGTTATCACTGTTGCTATTCAGATTATGAAATTGCCAACCAGAAGCATACTCAGAGATGGTAATGTTTTTCCATGGTGCTAAGAAATTAATTTGGTTACTTCTGTGTGTACTACTGTAGGTTTTACATGTTGGTGCATGCGGACATCTCACTGTCCATTAAATTTCTTTTGCATCAGTCTTGAATGTGAAGCCCACAGATCTGGCTTTCTTGGAATGTGAAGAGCCCTAAAAAGTTCTGGGATATTTGTGGGTTTCCTTTTTTTGTTGTGTTTTTCTTTTTTTTGGCGATTGTTTGGTTTTTGTTTGTTTATTTTTGTTTCATCATGTTTGGTGATTTTTAAAAATTTTAATATAGACAGCAGATGTTCTCCTGTGACAAATAATTGATGTTTAAGTGATAACAGAGTGCCTGAGAGTAGGAAAAGAATCATTTAGCAAAATATAGCTGTGGCAGCAACCAGCACACTATTTATCACCATCTAGTCAGATGAGGCATTTAATGTTGAGCAACTTCTTTGCTATAATATGTCAAGACACTGGTGAAGCATAACTATATTCTTCTATGATTTTCCTACTACCATTCAGGTGACTACAGTTGTAAACTCCACAAACGTAAGTGTTGCTGTACTTCCATGAAAAAGTATTGCACTTTCTTGACAATGGGTTGAGATTGTTATTGAAATGTCTTTTTCACTTCAGAACAACTGCTACATCTGATAAAATAAGGTGTCTTCAGTTTCTTCCAGCCAAGTTGTGCTCAAGTGTCGTGTGCTGCATAGACTAGCAATTAATCATGCTTTCTGTTATTACATACACATATGTGCAAAGCCAGTAAACTACATTCAGTCCTTGATACTCTATCTTTAAATGTGTCTCTTATAACTTCAAAACAAAACAGGAAGGCAGCCACTAGATGTATAGGCTCTTAATCTACAAGGTACTCAAAAGCACATATATCTGCCTCCTATTCAGGAAAACATTTATGGATGAACCCTCCAACTTGAAACTAGCTCATTATATGATCAGGGTATGCACTTTCATTAATATGCTGTTTACCACTTACAAAAGGTTCTTGCAAATACAGTAAATCAGTATTAGATAAAAAAGAATACAAATGCAAGACAGGAGTTTATAAAGAATTAAAGCCAAAGATTAATTTTGGCACCTATATGGAAGGAGAAAAGGGAGCACTGTGCAGATTCACAGGAGCAGGCAGATTCTAAAAAAAAGAATACAGCTTTGTTTCAGATCTGATCCCAAGTTCTTTAATATAGAAATTTAAGTCTGCAATTACTCTGCTCTGCAGTGCAGCACAGTCAGTAAAGGTTAATAGATGTAAACATTACAGATACAAAAGCTCAGTAAAACTATACTAAAAAGTTGAAGATTCAGTACAGCAATTTGGCTCTCTGCATTTTCGTTTTAATTTATGTTTACCTAATCTAGCCTCAACTAGTGAAATATATGAAGGGTTTGCCTATTGAACAAAAAGAATCTCTAGTGGCTTTAAAACTTTTATCTTGTGGGTAATTTTCTTTTTTTTTCTTCACTTAATGTCAAATTTTGTAATCTGAATGAAAGGCCTGTCAACCATCTTAGTCAGATTTAAAAAGCAATAAAACAGAAGAAAAATAAATATATGAATGCACTGAGAAAATACACTGCATTTTATTAAGAAACAAAAAAAATTAATCAGTGGGAAGTTCATGTTGATCTTATATTTTTATTAAATGTTTAGTTTTAGATGATTAAATCATTATCTTAGAATAGAATAATTCAAATAAATTAGATTGTGAAACCTAAATGTGAATTATTTTCTGTTTATTTTTAATTTAAAGAAATGGAGGAAGAAAGAATTTTCTTTCCATCTAATATAGCCATTAGAAATCCTTTCAGCAATCAAATTACTTTTGAAAAATCTTGTAAATACAGGCAAATGCAAAACTGATTAGTCTGATGTGTGATGCAATAGTCCTGCACCCATAGAGGAAATGCAAAATATCTGGAATTAAAAGGGTAAGATCACATGAGTAACTCTGGCCAGTTTAATTTCCACAATAAAGGAATACTTAGTATTGTTCTGTGGCAATGAAAAAAGAAAGTTGAAGCAATGTAAAAATTATTACAGATCGAGAAAGGGTAATCAGGCTAGTTGAAAGAAAAGTCTTCAAATTTTAAGTAGAAACAAAAATAATTGATTGAAAAAAACCTATTTCTTTCCACAGATACAAATGCAAAAAAATTTTGTCAGTATATTTAGCTGAGCTTTTGGAAGTCTAATGCTGATGGAGAACATTGGAAATTTCCTTCTTATGAAACAAAGCCCTACTTACTGGAAACCTGATCAACTAAGTACATGGTACCTAATTTGCAAACATTTGAATTTATTTGAACTGCCAAGACTTCAGTGCAATGCGTTCCATTTTGTTTATTAGCCCCAATGATGAAATGGCAGCACACAATTTCATTTTAGAAGAGACTTTATCTGATTATGAGAAAAAGCTCTGGTATGGAAAGAAACCACTTTGTGCAGTTGCTGAAATGAAGATTATGCATAGCTTAAAAAATCCTTGCTATTGAGAAAGGGGATTTTCCTGTTCAGTTCCACTATCAAATTAAATTTACTTTCATAAAGCTTATAAAAATTTTTCCAGCCACTGCTGGCATCTCTACTGAAAGTGACATGTGCTACAAGCAATTAATGTTGCAATCTATATTTGAAAAGGGACCTTGACAAACAAATTGCTCTTTAAAACTTTTAATTGATTTTTAGTATTTAAGTAACAAGCTGAGCGCAAATCACTGAAAGAATATTTTCCAGTCATGTAAATAGCTGTGTGATTCATTCTGCAAATAAAACTGTGGTAAATGAGAAAAACTAACTTTCATTATTTTCTATTGAAGTAATTAAGCAATTCTATACAGTTAAATACGACAAGCACTTGGAACAAGTTTTATAGACAGTCAACAGCAGCATAAAATAATTTCTAAAAATCTGTAACTTTGTTAATTTCCTTAAAAACCTAAAGATAACACAGCTGTAAATAATGAAAAAGGATTGTTCTTATAACGTTCAATATAATGAAAAAATACAGAAAAAAACATAGTAGCAGTTCAAAGCCTTTTTGATGGTCACTAAATTCAATAGAAATTTTCCATGTGATTTAAGTAAATTTAGATCAATCCATAACATTGTTTCCTCTTCCCTTTTATCTATGTTTGCTATGTCATAACTCAAATGGAACTACATCTACGTCTTACTGTTTGCCTCAATGTGGTGCAGTAAGCCTGCAGTGCAGATAAAGACTGTCCCAACTGTTTTCAGACCATTATGTCAAACCACAGACCTGGTTTTGGAGATGTTCACATGCTTGTGTAACTTTATGAGTAAAGCTCTCTTCTGGGTAATATGGTGGCTTAGGAAAATTTTTCTTCACAGTGAGGAACTGATAAGAGAACTGGGTGAGAAGAGTTCAGTTTACAATTGGTTGTATTCGAAACCAAGGGGATGTACTGTAAACATTCTGCTGTAGGTGATGACCCTGGTTTGTGCAGGAGGTTGAACTAGATAACCTTCAGAGGTCTCTTCCCACTACAGTTATTTTTCAATTCCAAGTTTATCAGCAGAAGTTTCTAAGTGTGCTATGATTTGTAACCAAAAGAAGTACAGTAAAGGTTAAAGAAAGCTTCTGTTGGACATTAAGGAGAGTCTTTTGTCCTTATGCAATAAGGGACCTTATTCCAACGATGTTTCAGGGCTTGCAGTCAAAATAATGAATGGACTTAACCAGTTTAAAGTACAAGTTTATTTAGTTGGAACAGTCAAAGCTTTAAACATTTTTAGGAGCTTGATAATTTTTAAATAAACTTCTGGATATCATAATAGTGCAGCATCCCTAAGTCTGTCAACTTTGACTTGATTTAAGGATTATGTATGCAAAAAGTACTTCTGTATGCAATAGGAGTTCTCTTAGCAAGTAAAATTACAGTCACCATTAGTCTTCAGCCTCTGCATCAGGTACTAAGCAAGAAAAAGGTCCAGATGAAAAGTTGAAAAAAAAAATACATTTTGCTTTGTTAGTCATAATAATCTTGAGGAATGTCTCTCTCTGTAACCCACCAGAAAAACAACATACTTTTAGAAATTGCATTTTTGGAATAAACCATTTTCTTATATGGAAATTTGTACAGTCATTTTTATTTGGTGTGTAGATGGTCTATATGATCTGTGGTGAGTTCTGGCAAATAAGTCCGTACCTTGTCAGATGTGGCAAGCTGGGTTCATTTTAAAAAAGTAAAATGCAAAAGAAATGAGGAGATAGAGAGGGAGAATAGAGAAGACAGATTTAGAATTATAGGGTAGAAATTGGAGAAGAAAACAGAGAGCAGAAGACAGACAGGAACTGGAATGGATTTAAATAGGCCAGAGATAGAGAAGGATCAATATTTCCGATGTAGTGGTAAAAGAAAGTTGAAAAAAAGTCTGTCAGTAAGCACATGATGAAGTACTTTTCTGACAAGATAGTCTCCTGTCAGTAGTTAATAAAAATGCAGAATATCTCACTTGTAAGAAGGTCACTTTGATATTCATAATAGCACAAGAAAATCTGTGCACGGAAAAATGCTCTGTGATTAACAATGCTTTTTCTAAAGGCATCTGTAGGCAGTTATGTATCTTCACAACTCAGCTGTAATAAGGGAGTAGCTGTATTCAAAGAACACAGCTTGACATTTACCTTCTCTGAAAAATAAAAAGATTGAAAGCAAGTAGAGGTTTTGTTTGGTTTTTTTTTTTTCTTTTGACAGCATTGAAACTCCTTCATGATTAGTTAGTGAAAGAAGTCAAAAATCATTAGAAGGTCATAAGAACTTGGATGGTCTGAGAACTATGGGGAGCATAAAATGATGAAGAGCCTTAGAAGAATGTATTTTAAAATTAATTTACTAACAAATTAAATTCTACTTGGATATAAGGCACTGGTAGAGATGAGGAAGCATAAATTGCCTTTCATTTTATTTTGAAAAAATCTCTGTATAGAAAGGAAAAAAGATCTGTCATGAATCCTCAAGTAATTTTACAGTAATGTAAATAAGTAGTATGAATAGAATCTCAGTCTTCATATTGTTACAAAAAGTGACATTTCTCAAATAATAGATCAACACATCATAAAACTTCCATCCCCTTTAGTCACTCACAAATTACAGTATATAAATAAATATTTTAAACTGTCTAATAATGATTTCATAGGTTTTTCACTGCATAAACCTTCTTTGTATAAATATAAGCTCAATGACTTCATATTTTGATTGTAGATACAAAGATGTTTTGACATTTTATTCTCTACAATTTACTCCAGGTTTATCTAATAGAAAAGAGAATTTTAATGTTTCTTAGAGATTTATAGTCCTTTCTGCTTTATTGAAGCATTCTTCTTTCAGAGCCAAGGGAAATAAATTTCTAATTTTGAACTTAGGAGTTTTAACTGTAAGTACTGGGAGTTGCTGAAAGTTTAAACTCCTTTAAATTAAATATTGTTAACAGAGAAAATAAATTAAAACTTACTTGATTCAGGTTGGTTGAGCTATTTTATTGAAATATATATGTATTAAGTCAAAATTGATAAAAATGTTAGGGCAAGAATGTATCAAAAACCTGCAATATAACTTTTTAAACATTTTTGCCTGTGATTTTTCCAAGACAGTGGGAGGCATGAAGAAACTTTTCTAAGTCTGTAATGAGTTAGAGAGCAGGATTTCCTCATGGCAAGAGTTTTTGAACTTTGAACTCAAGGCCTTCTCAAACATTTTGCTTTCATTTTTTTTTTAAACAAAAATCTCAGTATAAGTGTTAGTTCACATCTTCATAAAAAGAAAAAGCAAAGAAGATCAGAGACCAAACAATTGAATTACTAGATTCTTTGCTTTCCATAAATTTATCTAGCTCCATTTTGAACCTGAAAATATTTCCTCTTTTAATGAACTCCTGTGGCAGCATGCTTCAGATATTCATGACCTGCTCTGTAAAATCACATTTTTGTTTCAGAATGACTACCTAACAGTTTTAACAATTGTCCCTAAGTTCCAGAACTGGAAGAAATAATAACAGTTCCACTGTCATCTTGTACAGAACCTTCATGGGTCTGTAAATATCTTATCAAGTATCTTTTCAAGGCTTTCCTCTGTCAACTAAAAAATCTCAGGGTCTCTCCTCATAAGGGACGTTCTCATGCTCTATTTCCTTCATCTATCTAATTGTGCTTCCCTGCACCATCTCTAGATCTTAAATACATTTCCTGAGATGCATAACATTTCCTGAGATGCATAAACTAGAACTGAATATGACACCAAGATGATGACGCAAGAAAATTTTATGCCACAGGAAAAATGAATTCTCCATCTGGTTTTCAGTACACAACCTGAAGATGGGCTGCATTGTCACTGATTTTTTCAGATTCTGATACACGTTAGACATTACAGGATTTTTTGTATTATTATTTATTCTTAGATATATTGATTTAATTTTTTTATTTTTTTTACATTTTATTTTTTGTTTCACCTTTTGCCCACTCAGCTTTCTGAGGTTCTTCTGAATTTCTTCTGCGAGATCAGAATTTCTTCTATTTCATCAGCAATGACCTACCAAATCTAGTTAAGAATATTCTGGAGATGGATCTTTATTAGTGCTTTCCCTCTTCCATGTAATTGTGGACGAAGATATACAGCCCAGGTCCTTCTGAACATGCAGCTCTAGTTGATCCTTAGTGGACAAGAGACCTTTATAGACAAGCTAATAATGACAAAGGATGGAAAAATAAAGAATGGGTTTAAACAGGACTCTAGAAAATTGCTAAAAGAACCTTTCTCAGACTATGTTCAATACTGTAGTTCAGTGCTGTGAAAGGTCATAAAGTATCTCAGTCTGTATGGATTCAATTTTTCAAGGAATCATGAAATAGGTTTCCACTGCTATGCAGGTTTTTACTGGTGAACACCTACACAAAGAGTGACAAAAAAGGACCCCAACAGCTAATCCATGCAAATTGATTTTTTTCATCAAAGGAAAGGGAAGGGGAAGGGAAAGGGGAAGGGGAAGGGGAAGGGGAAGGGGAGGGGGAAGGGGAAGGGGAAGGAAAGGGAAATTTTCCTGGAACAAATTTTCATTTTCATCATCCCTCTCCCTTCAAAGCCTTCACTTTTCTTAAGTTGCCTTGAATTTGTCTCCGATATAGTACACTATAAGTCTTGTTTCTATGGAGGAGGCTAATATTACTCTGTAATCCCAGCTACTCAGTTTGAAAGAGGGTTTACTGCACTGTTTTAAGCACTGTTACATGTGCTTATTATCATATTTAAGTGTCATTTCATTTTTTCCTTTTATATTTAGCCTATCAGATTTTCTGTAGCTGAAAAGCTCTTGATCTCAGTAAATAAACTGTTGGTTTTATTCATGCATCACTAATGAAAATTTTTTCGATGTGTGTTAACTGACTATGACTTGAAAATACAAAACCCTGGTGGTCTGAAACTGATCTCTCTAAAACCCATTTTGCAAAATCATTTTTGCAGAAATGACTGACTCCTATAAAGTGCTTTGCTTTTGCTTAACATTGATAAGACATAAATTAATTCAAAGAACTCCTTCTACCTAGATAGGAAAATATTATCTCTGTTTTTCAGATGGAGGAACTGAAAAGGTGAAGAGGTTTCCTAAGGTCATGGGGTAAGGTAAGGATAGAGCTGGTGCTTTCAGCTCACCAGGGTTTGGCTTCTAGTCTAGAATTATAAAAGTCAAATATCCTTCATAGTTAACACATAGCTAATAGTTAGGATAAGAGTAGATACATTTTGCTCAAGGAGAATAATAAAATAAATACAAAATTTTATAGTAGTTAGTAACTGTCCAACATTTTGAGTAGATACTCAAAGTGTGGGAGAAAAAGCAGAAGGGTAATTTTCATCTTCCTGACAATATATAGTAAAACAGAATTTTTCCACTGACTGCCATTACAGAGTCCAGCTTTGAAGGAAATTTTCTTCCTGATTTCTTTTCATTCATATTCAAAAATTTTCCTTCTTGTAGTTCTCAAGTGTGAACTTACATGTTATTAAGAAGTATCAGACTAACAACCATGGAAAATGAAGTTTCACGTTTATATCTTGACTAGATACTCCTCAGCTTCTTCAAAGGGTTGATTATAGATTTAAAAATGACCCAGATCGAGAAACCAAATGGTGATGAAAAGATTGACTGTTTTGCACATCCCAAGGGTACTAGTCAGCAAATACTCAGACTTCCTTCTCAGTGTCAAAGTGTGATATCAAAGATTATTTCCCTCACAAAAAATAATTTGTTTTTTCAGGAAATATGTGAAAGGGCAGAATTTAACTGAATTACCCAGATTCTACTCTGTGTAGCACATGAGGAACTGCAACAGTCTTTTAGGCAAATTTTCACAGAAGCAAGGCTTACTGTCTCATCAGTCAACCCAAATTCCCCTGAGGAAGATCCTTAATCACTGGTAATCTTTATAACAATTGTCAATTACTATAGTATATTATAGAATGACTACTATAATACAACAGTCTGAGCACTATTGTTTGTTTAGATCCAATTAGTTACAACATTCTGAGAAGGAAATAAAGGGAATAAACATGACACAAAGGAAAAGAGTACTTCCAAAATGAGTGCAAAGTGGCAACATTTGCCATCACTGGAACCATTCAGAAATTAGAGAACAGTATCTTAAGAAAGATGCTAAAGCCAGCTATAAGAACAGAGGAAAGAACTTGGAAAAGTAAGAGAAATTAATTTGTTCTTTTTAGCTTCTGATCAATACAAAATTAATACCTGGTTAAAACACTTTTTGTGAAAGTAGGAGTCATATCTTGCTGTATGAAGGAAAAACAGACAATGGAAAAACTTGTCATTCATAGATGCAGGCTATTAAAAGACCATATTGAAAAAGAGAAAAACAATTCCATGCAAGGGTGCTCATGCTTTGGCAGAAATATTGTAAATATGGAAGTGCTGCATACAATTTAGCCAGTATTGAAACAGAGGCTGGATGGTTCTTTTTCCTTTCTATTTGCCACGCTGAGGAGAGTTTGTCACTTGAAGTATTTGAAAGAACTGACTTCAGAGAAAGGCATGTTCATATTTTAATTTATGAGACTAAAAACACAGGACTTTCCTTAAAAAACCTTTTGTAACTGGTACAAAATATGCCA
Organism: Turdus rufiventris; assembly: GCA_013186435.1. Classification (NCBI taxonomy): domain Eukaryota; kingdom Metazoa; phylum Chordata; class Aves; order Passeriformes; family Turdidae; genus Turdus; species Turdus rufiventris. The sequence goes on along the minus strand of PYHW01010133.1, from coordinate 5,306,091 downwards.
ACATTGGTTTTGTAGAGTATTACACAAGCTCTCTGCATGCACACCACAAATGTGTGACTGACACATCACCTCAGCCACAGATTACTGTTGTCCTCTGAAAAAATTTCCTGAGGTTGATGTCGTTGTGGTTGAAGTCCAGCCACTGAACTGCACCAGCACTTTCCAGAGAGGCAAGCCAGAGACTGAAGACTCTGCTGCTTTAGTGGCCCCACTGCAGCCTCACTGAGCCCTGGTTCTGGGCAGGCAGCACGGGCTCCCCAGGAATGCTCTGTACCCTGCCTTGCTGGGGGGTTGCAGAGGTGCATGGGGGCTAGTAATGGAAGAGTAGATACAGTGCAAGTTTGTAGGAGATGATACTGCAGATTTCAAAAACTGCATCACAGGAAATTGTCTCTGTTGCCGAGTTATGGCCGTATTTTTATGAGCGTCTCATTAAGGATTTCTCTGTGACCATGAGTGAGACTTGAACTTGCCTAGTCTGTGGCAGTTAATGAGATACTCATTAATTTCACCAGAGTCTATTGAGAAAGAAAAGTGCTGAGAATCTAAACTGCAGTGACCTACATAGGGAACCCCAGGCACCCACAGTCAGAGTGGATTTATGGCCTTTGATAACATTGACAACAGCTTTCTCCTGGTTTTCAACATGACGTTACTCTTGGATATAGCATACAATTATTCACAATCTTACTGTTCATGCCCTATTAGAGTACTAAGTATTTTCCCCATTATTGACTAAACTCATTTAGTTTGTCTTTTTCCAAGCCACAGTATATGTATACATTCACATCCTGTATTTAAGAACACTTCCTCTTCCTGATGAAAATTACTGTTGTGTTCTTGCAGCACTATTCTCAACAGACAGAAATAGCAATTTAGTCACCCTTAATAGATGCCATTGAAAACAGAATTTAGCATGAGAAGAATTGCTTTTGTTTTAAGCAGATGCTGTTACATGGAGCACATGGTGTTCTCCATAGGGTATTTCACACAGTTTTTGCAGGCTACTATGAAACAAACTGACAGTGATTAATGCTAATAAAAGGAGATACAAAATTACCTGTATGTAATCACTGAATATCTCTGTTAAGCCTGATATGCTGTTGGCACAACATTTCTGTTCAGGTTGCTGACACTGGAAGTCTTTTGCACACCATGAACATTTAGTTGATGCTATCTGGGTCAGTTCAAAGCAATATTTGATCTTTGATTAAGATATAAATTGTGAAAGACATAATTCATATCAAGGCCAATTAGAATCTTTTCAGTACATAGTACAAAACATGTTCTTGTAACATTAGCATTTATTCTACTTCATCAGAGGCATGAAACTCAGAATGAATTATTCTACTTAGTGTAAAGGACGTTAAGATCAGAGGAAACTGCAAAAAAATCAGAATTATACTTCATATCAATAACAAATGTCAGGCTGTATTTAATGATTATCTTTTGGGATTTTAGTACTTCAATTCCAAATTTTTTTTGATATTACCATAGGTGGATAATTAGTCTTCTCTATCAGTGAATTTTATTCTTAAGAAAATCAGTCAAGAAACAATTAAAAAAAAAAAAAAAGGAAAACTGCATAATAATGCTAATGTGAAAAAAATAATAATAGCACCGACATGATAAAGGATTAATTTTGAGATGTGTTGGATTAGCTTTTACATCCTTTGCTACTGCAAGGACTTTAAAGAAGTGCAACAGCTTACTTAAAATCTCATAATCTCCAAGAATGACTTACTTTAATAATTTTAATAGAAAAGAATAAAACAAATTAATAGTTGGTACTCTTTGACTAGACTTCCTTTTTTATTTAAAAGCAGTGTTGCTACTTTCCTGGAGATTTCTTGAAATCTTCCTGTGTTTAATTCCTTTGTTGCTCTTTACTTGCAAGGTGACACTGATTTTTTTAAATGAAAAGTGTAAGAGATCTTCATAAATATTTCCTGCTGACATAATGCCAACATACACAGAATCTCACTGGGGATTTATACCTTCAAATAACCTGGAACATTACAAATGTTAGGATGGTTTGCTTTTGGCCATGCAGCTGAATTGTTTGGGGTTTATTCACTATTTAAAAAGAATAAAATACCTCTCATAGAGGGCTAATGGGGCCTTGGGCTAATATGTGCTGTGAGTATGCTGTAAGCTGTGCTATACAGATAAGCTCTAAGTAAGACTAAAAAATAAATTCAGCCCGAATAGTTTTTGCTCTACATACTGCATTATCACTCTCTGAATGTCAACACAACTGCTATTACCTTATCAGTAATTAACTTATACACTGTTCATCTTTGTTATCTGCTCTAATTCTTATTTTCCATTTACTAGAAATTCATTAGTCTCATTTTTGTGGTAAAGGAATCACTCATTGGTAAGTTCAGCTAGGTAAATCTTCCTTTCTTAAAATTAAAACCTGAAAGTGCCTCAGAAAAATTTATTGTTATAGTATTCCACAGAATAAACATCATCAAATCATCTTCGTGATCATCAGACATTGACTAGACAGTAATCCTTAATCCTCTCTAGACATTCAGAGGATGTTTGCTGAACTAAAGGGTTTTCTGTAGTCATTTCACATGAGTATATAGCACGTGGATTTTGTAGCATACTGATGATGTGCACTTATTCTTCAATCATCATGATCCAGCCCAGGGGCAATTATATGCTGAGTTAGAGCTTTCTCATGACTTGAGCATGTCCTGAGCACGTCATGACTTGAGTGTGTGATTAAGAGATTTGTTGTGTAAATATTGACTGCTCATCCTGGTGTAATGCTACAGGAACTACATTCATTGGAAACAGAAGGCTGTAGTAAATCAGAAGGCTGTAGTAAATCAGAAATGGAACAAGATATAATTTCCTTCAACTTTAGGTTCTCCGGCCCAGAATTAAGCATCTGTCAGAGGATTTGGAGTAGGTCAGGGGACATTTTCTGCTTAAAGCACTGTAGAATTTATTCTTCCTACAAAAAGGAAGGTAGAAACTACCAAAATCACATTTATCTTGCCACAGGGCTGTTTCCCCGCTTATGCAGAAGCAGTTAGCCAGGCAAAAAGTATTTTTTGCTTTCAACTGGATCTAATCTGAAAAAATGGATTAGTAAAGGTCAGAAGAGAGAAAAGAGCGAAAATGCAGGTTGGGGTAAGTCAAGCTGGGGAAGGCATGCTCAAGTCAATTTTATGTAAAGCCTTTGAGATCAGTTATGCCAGGTTTCCAATATATTTATTAAATGGATTTACCTCCAAACCAGTAACTTTCATGATATTCTTGTATCTAGATGAACCACTAAATATAAAAATTAGATAAGGAGGATTCTCAACAAGATAAAACAAAAAAAGTTAGCAGATTCCATGTCTTTCTAGTCTTATGTGATATACTACTCTAGGAAAGACTAAGCTATGATGTGGAAATACACTTTCTCTCCTTTGTTACTTTCCAGACTATTTACTCTGTACAGCCAGTGCCAAAAGTATAATTAGCCTGACTTGAAAAGAGGAAGCTTCAATGGCAGCTGTCTACGTGTATAATCAAAATGCTTTTTAGGGGAAAATAAAAGACTGCTAAAATAGTCCAAAGGTGTTTTAGGAAAATAATAGACCTCTTATATATTACACAGCATCAGTAAACTCAAAGAATGGAAAATAAGGATTTAGTACTTTGAGGAACTATTTATACTGTTAAGTATACAAATATCAAATTCCATGATGTTGTGGTCATTGAATTTAGGATTTCTATAATTTCAGAGTTTCTAGGATTTACTTCAATGGAGATCTCAGATCAATAGGCAGCTCAGTTCTTTTAATAAATTTCCCTTTGTATTTATATTGTTCTAACTATTTTATTGCCTAACGATTTTTTAAACACTCAAATTATATGACATAGTGTGTAGTATAAAAAAAAAATTGACATCTTTGCAATATTTTGATACTGATTCTTGAAATACCAGCTCAAATTTAAAAAAATGTAGACTTTTATTATTAGAACACCAAATTGTACAGGCTCATATCACTTACTTCTAGGAGGTTTTGTTTAGTCTCTCTTATCTGTCCCAAATATGTGACTAGCAATATAATTGGATACATATTAAACATGTTTTCTGGAGGAAGAGTGGTTAACTAGCCAAATTAAAACTAAAAGTAAACTAAAATGTTCATAGAATGATTCAGAATTAATGTGAAAAAATGGGTGCAGTCTACATATTGGGCTGGAGCAAGATATGGTCATAAGTAGTTCTAAGAGGTAAAAATGTACAACATTTGCTCATTTGACATTCAGTACAAATGACACAGTTTGGCAGTGCAATAAAGTAGGTTTTGGGACTCCTTCTGCCATATCAAATACGTTGTAGGCACAACAGCTGGTGCTGGTTCTGTCACTCAAGGGTCAGCACATCAGTTCTCATGATCAAGCTTTTTGAAATGTCAAGTAACATCTGCTCACAACAATGAATCTTCATCAGATCAGGTTTCATATGTCTTCCTACTGCCATACAAAACTATCAAAATTTTTGATTTGTGTGCTTTAATATACACCAGTGCAGTCACATGTCCACAATTGTTTTGGATCTCATTTGCTCCATGGTATCTGTGACTACCCACATGCCATTTTACAGTTGTGGAATATGAGGGTTTGATAATTTAGAAAATTAGCCCACTGCAATCAAGAAGACAAAAGGATGCTAGTTTTTCAGTATTGTTTCCTGATTCCATGGTCCTTTCAGTGTATGACTTCTTTCTTCTGACTCCATTGTTTGTCCTGACTCATATGAATCCTGTACACCAGAATGTAGCACCAGTTCAAGAATAAAGGCTTTCATTGCAGTTAAATCTCATCATTCTGACCTCAAATTTTGTCCCAAATGGTTTGTCATATAATCAATGTATAACGAATAACCAGTGTTGTTTGAACAAGATTTATTTTTATAGAGAAAAAACATAAAAGCAGTAGAATGAAGTAAAAGATCCCGCACATCTTCATTAAAATGTGCATGTAATTAAAAATGCCCAACAAAGCATTATTACAGACTTCTTACTTGTCCTTGAACATACAGAATAGATAAAAAATTGAACCATTCAAACTTTTTTTCCACTTCAACCACGTATTTGAACTGATGGAGAGAGAAAAATTTGTATTTCAGATTGGAAACTCTGTAATTGTGGGAATAGTTAACAGATACCTTGAAACATGGAAGGTTTAATGGCATGACATTCACCTTTTGGGTCCAGTGATGGACAGACTAATGTGGTTGCTCTCCTAATCTACATTCCTCTCTCTCAGACTAACCTTGGTAAATCTACAGAGGAAATATTTTAGCATAAACCTTTAATAATGGTAGAAATCTCCATATCTGAATGTTTAAATAGCAGATCTTCACAAAACAAATTGCATAGTACCATAGTTGCCCTTCATTTACTGGTGTCATTTCTGTCTGTAACCAATATACCAATTGAACTACCAAAAATTTATATGCACTAAATTAGCGCTGAAGTACCATGGTAACCACTATGCTCTGTCTGCTGTTTCCCTGGTCACAGAGTCTAACAGTCCTACAAATACTAATCTTCTCCTGTACCCCATTATATTTTTTCCCTTTTCAAATTAATTAATTTTATATGTGTCTCTTCTTCTGGAGATTTCCCTGCTTGAGTATAAGATTATATAGTCAGCAGTAATACTATTGGTTTACTGTGTGCTATGTTTATACTAAGTTCACTTCAGAGCCACTTTAATAATTTTAATTGTACTCTTCAGTATGGACTTTAGTTCCTTTAAAAACCTTAAAAGAAAGAAAAAGACATCGTTTTCTCAATGATAGGCTATCTTTTATCAGCAATCTAATATGCTGGTAGTCTGTTTTAATGAGAAATTTCAGGAGAAAAAGAGGAGTTGAAGTATCCCAGCACACAACAAGTTGCATTTATACCTATACAAAGGATGAAAAGTTAGACAAAAAAGGATGTAAATAATCCCCAAAAAGTAAGATTTAGACCAACTCTTTATCTTTTTTACTGTTTCATACTGCATATCCTTTCCAATTAGCTTGTCAGTTTTTCCTTTTTCTGGGAAACAGTTTTTGTCATTTAGACAGGCTTAATGAAAGAAATCCACAGACAAGACTACAGAGACAGAAAAGAGGTGACAAAATTGATGGCCTAAGTGGAAGAAAAATAAACAACTTTTGTTTCCTAAGTTCTTGAGTTTTTTTCTGCTTATCTCTTTTTTTCAGGCTGTATAGAACAAATACCACTCTGAATTCTGTCTAAGTCATAGCCAAATGGCAGGGATAAGAAATCATGGGGATAGCCAGAGTTGAAGGATGCCACTAAATAACAGGATAATTATAGCTAATGCAGAGCAGGAAGAGAAATGTGTTATAAAGCATAAAGCCAGGAAATGTAGAAGATACCGAGAAAGCCCAATTTTTTACTTGCTGAGATGAGAACATTATGCTACAGAAAAATTAGCCTTTTATTAGAAATGAAACCTTGATCTTCTGTGGTCACATGTTTTACTCTGCTTTTTCCAGTCAGATCTTTCCATCATCCCAATGGTACAGATGACCAAAAATTAACTTAATTTTACCCGCACACAGAACCACAGAATTTTGGAAAAGATCTCTTAGATCTCGCTAAACATTTGACCAAACACCACCTTGTCAACTAAACCATGGGACTAAGGGCCACATTCAGTCTTACTTTAAACATCCCAGGGATGGTGCCTCCACCACCTCCCTGGGCAGTGGTTCCAATGCCTAATCACTCCTGTGAAGAACTTGTTTATAAGGTCTAAAGTGAAGCTCTCCTAGTACAGCTTGTGACTATGTCCTCTTGTCCTGTCACTGGTTCCTTGGGAGAAGAGACCAATCCCCACCAGGCTACAGCCTCCTTTCAGGGAGTTGTAGAGAGTGATAACATCTCCCCTGAGTCTCTTCTTCTCCAGGCTAAACACCCCTCAGCTGCTTCCCATAAGCTTTGTTTCCAGACCCTTCCATAGCTCTGCTCTCCTTCTCTGGGCACACCCCAGCACCTCAATGTCCTTCCTGAACTGAGAAGCCTCGAACTGAGTACTTGAGATGAAACCTTACCAGTGCCAAGTACAGTGGAAGAACTACATCCCTACTCCTGCTGGCCACACTATTCCTGATACAGTCCAGGATGCCATTTGCCTTCTTGGCCAGCTGGGCACACACTGGCTCATGTTCAGCCCCAATCAACCAGTACCCCCAGGTCATTTTCCAATGGTCCACTTTTCAACCACACTGCCCAAGTCAGTAGCACTGCCTGTGGCTGTTGTGGCCAAAATTCAGGATCCAGGACTGAGAGAGACATTCTTCTCCAAGATTGTGTTAGGTCTATTATACTATCAGAAAGTTTTCTTTCTCCCGAAAACAAAACCAAGCTAGAAACTTTTAATCAGTACCTTCAGCCTACATCAATTTAAGTCTTACTTCGTAAAGTACTTAAAGCAAACAAAACAATTCAGGTGAAAATTTTCCTATTTAATCATGGGCATTTGAACAACAAATAGCTTGTAATTACCTTGGTAGACTGAATCAGCTTAGCAACAAATTATTACCAATTACAAAATGATTAACTATTCTTACCCAGCCTTTCACTAAATCAGACAGAGGGGCACAAGGACAGATAATATCAAATATTACAAATGCACCATAATAACACGTCAAGTATTTATTCTTATTTTTTTCTGAGGTGCTTCTTTTTAACACACACACATCATTTCCATGTCCAATGCAGGTTGCTGAGAGAAATGTTCTCTGCTGAGTTAACAGCATTCTTTTGACGGCAAGAAGTACTTTGTCCTCTGTATACAACTTAATCTGTGTCTAACAGAACTGTTTCGCCTCATTTCCACCAGTGCAAATTTTCAGAAATAAGTCACCAGTAAACAGTTAGTTAATCACATAAATATTAGTTCCATACAACTGGATCCATAATTTTTCTTATAATTCAGTGGGCAAATCCATGGTTCTGTGAAGACCCTTGACAAGCTATTCCTTTTCCAAGCTCTCAGACACGCTCCTAAAGGCTGCATGATTGCTTCCATTGAACTTCCACTTCAGTTACTGCAAGACTTTTCTGAAACCTCCTTTTTCAATCATTACAAATATTCTTGCCAGTTCATTTCAGGACCTATGGGTTTTTGTGTCAGTGTTATTTCTCAATTCTTGTCTTCCTCTTTTGGTGCTTGCTCAGCCAGAGTCACTCTTAGTATCCTTTTTGTCAGATATTATTTTTCATTTTCATCCCCTGACCACCTTAGTAAATCTTCTCTTCACCAGTTTCCATTTAAATTGTTTTATGTCAACATGGCTAAGTAGAACTGCAAAGAGCGTTTATGATTATATTTTCCCAGCAGCCTACACGACAGTAAATATTTTTCACTACAGTTTTAGTGAGCATCCATATAGATGGCCTGGTTAAAAAAGGAAAATTAATGAACAGAAGGAAATGGCTCCTGGAAAATATTGTCAGATAAATTGCCTGGCAAAGAGGGGGCTGGATGGCTAGGAACTAGAAATGTCCTTAAAAAGTGCATTGGGTAACTTTGAAGTATAGATGAAGTATCTAAATTCAGAGACATCCTGAGGTACCATGAATAAGCATAAAGCCAAAAAACTAAAATGGCAATTTATCATCTGAAAAAGTAGAAACAGCCTGGGAAAGTAAAATTAGTCTGGAAGAACTGTAAGCATAATTCAATCATTTAATTATTGGCTGTTACAAATGAAAAATTGAAATTAGCAATGTGTTTTGATGGCTTGAAGTGGTGTTGTCCTACACTGTCTTATGTCTCTAGGCTGTAAAAAGAACTGCATTTTTAGACAAAATAGAAGGGGGGGGGTTTGCTGAGTTTTCTCTGGTTTTCTATGTCACACACAAGCATACACCTGTTGAATTTCACATGAATTTTCTGTAAGATCTTAGACTCCCACTGAGTGTGCCCAGATGACTCTGGACTCTGTGACATAGGCCTTTCTGAAGAACCACTTTCTCTGTTTTCTCATTGTGTCTCCTTTGGTCCCACTTTGGTATCAGTTTGATCTGTCTTCATACTTCTGGGATGCTTGGATCAAAATTTGGGACTGATTTGTCCCCCCCACCTTTTTGGGATGGTTTCACTCCTGAAAACTCTCTAATTTGCTTGATGCTCCTACTATATATATATATCCATATAAGTAATCTATCATAAGCATATCTCCTCTTACATTGTTATTATAAAATGCCAGCTTTGGTCTTTGTATTTTTGTTAAGTTACTTCTCTAATAACTTTATTGTAACCTGTAGTACATCTCCTGGTTTCTGTAATTATACTGGTTATTGATCTAGGATTGGTTATTGCTGTTGTTAACCACTGCCATGCAATTGATTGATATTGATTAATCATTAATTGCTGATAGTAATTTGTAATAACTTGGTATATTTACATATATTTACTTTATTCATCTAAGGTTTAATTTCTAGTGATGATTTCTGTGACTTTATGCTAATTTGCAACAAAATAGAGAAATTTAGATGAGAAAAGCTTCCAAGTATTTGTGTATTATGAAATTCAATGAACCCAAGGTTGCAATCTCCATACCCCCACAGTTTTGGGTAACAGTTTTGCTCATAACAGATCCACATCATATATCCATACATACTATATGACTTTTTTTTTTCTCTGTATGCTGTCTTTCTCTGCTCTCGGTAAAAAGAGAAAGAAATAGTTCAATAGAAACTCACAAATCTAGGTGGTCAAACTATGTCATTGAAGCTTCTTTTTAAACTTCAGATTTGAATTTTGCAGCTTAAAACTTTGATTAAACCGCAATTGGCAAGCTGTGCATTTCAGAGCCAGAGATTGATAAGTCTCTCCATTCTATTCTGTTTGGTCTTGCAAACAATAATTAAGTGTAATTATGTGGAAAAAACTTTGATTGAAAAATGTGTATTTGCTAACCTGAGTTCAAATGGACCTACATTATGTTTAAAATATGGCTTCTCCAATCCCTTTATTAACCAAACCCACCAAAAAATTGCAGTGCATGCTATTTCGTACAGTGTAACAAACCCCAGGGTAGCTGTAAGAAAAATGTGTTCTATTCTACTCCGCAGTCACATTCATCTTTGAAGCACATTTTTAATAGGGGGTTCAAAAATGACTGCATTCATTGCATAGAGAAATTGGCTTGCAGGTTGAAGGGATAAAATGACACAACTATGAAGTTATAATTTTCCATATGGATTCTTTGCCTCACCTTAGTTTTTCTGTTTCAGAAGTCACTTATTCAGGAATTTTTCTGTGCCAGAGGAGCAAATTTTTTTTCTCTAGCATATTTCTCTGTGTAGAGAATTACCTATGATTTGTCTTTGCAGTAACAATACAAACTTTCAGTATGGATTTTAGGAAGTATTTATTTCACTATCTTACACACACACAAAAAAAAAAAAACTAACCAAACCAAACCAAACCAAAAAAAACCCAAAAAAAACCCACCTCCAAGAAACCGCCTATCTAAACCATAACATATTTAAAAAAAAACATCTCATGTATGATGTTTACCAAGCTTGTTTTGTTCTACAGCAGAAATACCTCAGAAGGTAAACTGACAGTAATCTTATGTTAAGATGAAATAGGAAATCCATGCAAAACTAAAACCTAAAGGGATTTGTCTACTCCCTTGATGTCACCTTTGAGATCTTGATAAAGTAATGATGGACAAAAGTACAAATATTCAGAATTGTTTTCTTTATAGCTTCTCTCTACTTTTCTGCCCTTTAAGGGATTGAAAAATAAAGTAAAACTTTCATAAAACTTTTCTGTTCTATATCAAAAATTTGCAATAACCAGGAACCATCTCTTTCTGTTGTGAAATTAAATCCATTTAGAAGAAAATAATAAGTTGGTTTTCCTCTGGGGGAATATTTTTTTAATATTTCCAGCTCAAATATTTGATTTATGGATTAAAAAAGACAGTTTGCTCTGTTGGAGGAAAGTGTTAAAAGAAACTTATTATAACTGAATTGAAACAGGTTCTTAATATAATCCTACATATAATGAATACTGTAGCATTACTTATAATACATGAAATTAATTCTGATTAAACATACGGCAGTACAGGAAAAAACCCTGAAACACTGGAAAGTTAATAGCCGTAGCACATTTATTCATATTTATGCAACATTTCAACACGTTTTTGTTTGCTGCCGTAAGCTATCTCTTCTGTGCTGATAGAAATGGCTATAGAATTCAGCCCAACACTGTTAAAAATTTCAGTTGAAAATTAGCACATAATTGGAGTTTTCAAACACCTCTAGTTTCTTCTATTTTCACAGAGAAAAGGTTTCTGGTTTCCATTCAGCTTATACTATGCTGCTTTCTCGACTCTATTATCCTTCTTCAGTTGCAAGTAATATAGGAAACAAAACACAATTTAAATAACATTCTTAAACCTGAAAAGTATTAAGCTACAGACAGTATCTCTGTGAACCAGTAAATTTTGCAAAACATTGCAAATTTTCTCATTTTAGCAATTTTATTCTACAAATGAGAAAATGTTACCCCTTACAATTCTGCACTTGGTTCCCTTATTTTCAAAATATAGTATATTGACCACAAATACAAAGTAAGAGTCCATGAATTATGTTATATATGACAAATGGTTTTTAAAGATTATTAGAAGACTCCATATATGGTAAGAAAAGGTAAATTTTTATGCACATTTTTCTGTCTTGAAGCACTGCTTTGATATCTGTCACAAAGAAATCTCTGCAGAAGCATGTGAACACTCATGTCTGGGCAAAGAAGATTATATGTGGAGATCTTTAAGTGCTAAACTAGCCATGGTGAATATTAACTACCAACTATAAAGAAGGATCAGATAGAGAATATTGAAGAAAAGGGCATGGAACCAAATGCATTTATGTTGAATTTGAACAATATCACTGAAGGTTGCTTTCTACGTTTTTTTTTTTTTTTTTCAAAAGACCATGTAAACCAGAGAAGAGTCATTAAGATGGAGAGAAGGAAAACATCAGGTCCAGTTTCCAACAGTAACTTGGAATTAATTTTAAGTTTTAAGATGGCCTTGCCTTGTCTTTGGAGATTGGACTTTGTGGCTCCCAGAGATTCCTTCTGACCTGAAGTATTCCAATATTTTGATAAATCTTGCAGTCAGATTTTGAGACAATAATTCACATGGGCATGTAGCTTGAGACAGAGGGAATATGAGGCAGCAGTTACTTGTATAAGACAAGAGAGCATATGTAATATTAGAATATTGTCAAAGAAATTGTCTGCAATATGAATAAAAAGGTGAATCAGTATTAGAATGATTTGTAGGTGGGACTGTGGTTAGCAATAAAGTGATTTCCTCCCTTGCTTTGTAATAGTTACAGATCTGTATTGTTTTGTGCTAAAACAGAAGTTTATCTACATGCCCTTATGTTACTCTGAATGTTGGATTTGCACTTTGTTGACATGATTTTTAAGTGTTTGATTATAGCTGCAGCAAGTTGATGGAGAGAAGCATTTCCTGAGTAAAATGTCATCACTTCACCTTTGTGCTTTGAGGTAAGAAATAGGCTCAATCTATTTAAGTTCTTTGACAGTAAACACTATCAGATGTTTTTCCCTGCGGGGCTCATTATCTCAAGTGGCAGATTTTGCCACTAACAGCACACTCAAAAAGAGTTTGAGAAGCCAAGGTAAGGTAAAATCTGCTCCAAGTAATGAGCAATCTTGCAGGATATGAACAAGATCATTTTCAGACCTGTGTGCGTGAATACTTGTGAGTCAACTGCGAGCTACAGCGGCAGCAAAAAGCAAGGTGAAAGCAATTAATTTTTACCAGTTCCTGTAGATCAGCTTTTTCTATGCTGTTTATCATCAGTTTGAAGCATAATGGCGTGTCAGAAACAAAGGTTGGTGATGCAATGAGAACTATTCTGGAACAGCCACCTGCCTAGTTAAGGTCACTTAAACCAGCGAAAAGAACCTGAGAGAGCAGGAGAGGTGACTTACTAAAAAGTCTGAGGGCAGCTCATCAGTGGAGATCTTAAGACTGATCTTTGAGTGATCCATGTTTGCTTTATCCGTGTTGTAGGAGCAGCCCACGTGCAACCAAAGGCATTCACGTAGTTCTAGTCATGTACCACAAAAAGGCAGTGTATGAAAGGCTGATATGTGGGAAACTCAGACACAGATGTGTTCAGATGTGAGGGAAGGTTACAACTCATTTTGTATTTAGGGAGAGTGCTGTCATTTTTATTCTATTCCCTCTACTTTCAAGCCTCAAGAAGGATGCCTGTCCAATGGTAAACTCAGGGCTGCTATTCTGCTCTCCTGAGATAAATATATCTGCAAATATAATCCTTTCTCTGTTTGTAAAGGTCCCAGTCACTTTGACTAAATTCTCTGCAGAAAATAAAAACCGTTTAGCAAAAATAAACATTTATGTTTTGTTTTATGTAAGCAAAATTTATGTAAGCAAAACTATATGCATGCATTTCCAATTTTCTTTTGTTTCTTAAGGAAAAATCTGTTTTAGCGAAATCTGCTTGCTGAGTAACTTGCTAAAAGGGAAGCTGTGAAAGCATTTCTCAGCAATATCATACATTCATTTTAATTTGTCAATATTGGATAAATACCATAGTGATCGTTTGATGCTACTGCTGCTGCAAAATGTAGCAGCATAATTATTCTCTGCTATGTTATATTCTGCCAGTTACCAAGGAATTAAAGAATAGCAATGAAGCAGTCAACTACATCATGTCAACTGCAGGAAATTATTACCTAGATTGGACAGTGAGCTATCCTAAACTCTCAGAAAGAATTATTCTAAAGAATTTGTTGAAATCTATATACAATAGCTGCCTTAAATGGAACATATGTTTAAACCAGGATAATATGAATGACATGTTAATATGACTATCACTATAAGAAGAGATGGAGTGACAGTATATTTTATATCCAAAATTATGACAAAACTTCTTTCCTTCCATAATCAGAATTACACTATCTATAATGCTAATGAGATGAATATTACAAAATTATTTAGAGCCTTATTCTACAAAATCCAGCTTAAGCAATCAGCTGAATGTATTTTAACCCCTCTGAACCCTTTTGATTAGGGTAGGTGAAACATAATCAAGTAGCACTACTGTCGAAGTAGCTGTAGAAATCTGGCAAGTAAACAATGCAACTAGTTGTTTGGACTGATTTAGGCAACATTTTATAAATAGCATCAAGTTGCAAAAAAAATAGGAATGTTCTGGTTAATAGAATGAAAATTTTCCAACAAATTTGCAGGCCTTTGGAAATGACGATATTCCAGCAACAGTTTGATATATTATCCATAAGTATTACTTAGGTCTCAGCTGAGTCAAACATATTCCGTCTGAGATTGCTGGGAACTGGGAAGAGTCAGGTACTTTTTATGTAAATATAGAGAAGAAAAAATTCTTTCCCTTACAGTAAAGTACTTGTGATGAGATGGTGCTGATTACTTCATTTAATGTGATACAGAAAGGCAATTGAATGCTGCAGTTAAGAGGGTGATGCAAGAACAACAGAGACTGATTTTAAAAGAAACCTATGCTCCTCTTCAAAGTCAAAGTTCAGAATTTACAGCTCAGGCAAACTACCCACATAAGAAGAATTCTCAGTCTGAGATTCAACTCCTTCAAAAAGAAACTGTAAAGAAGTAAGCTGAGAGTAACTTACTTGTCCTGTGTAGTCCAAACAGAAAAGTAATGCTAACTCTGACTAACGCAATATTTAGTGTACAGAAACCCCTAAACCTTTTTATCACACTAAGTTTTAGAGGTCCTTAGACAAGTGTATTCAGTCCCCAATTAAATTGAAACAATCTGAGAGACCATTACTTATTCAGAATAAAGTAATTTTCCCATGAACAGAAATGCAGCTGTTAAACTTTTTCACCTTTCAAGGTATGCTGTTACGTGTATGGTAGAAAACACAGAAAGTAAAGACAGATTTGTTAACAGAAAAAGCTCCTGAAGGTTTATTTGGGGTTTTTACTGTGTAAAAGTATAATTCTTTGAAAATCTATATTCTTCTTAAAAGGTGTTTGAGTGACCACAATGACAAGGGCAGGAGTTTAGACCATGGGGGCATCACCAGCCTTGACTGACCCTGCCCTTCCTCTCAGGACTCCTGCTGGAGAGGCACTGGCTTTGTCAGCTCTCTGTCTTCATTCTGTCAGACCCAGTAGACATGAATTTCCCTCCTTCTCAAAGAGACAGGAGTGGTGAAAACCTGCCCACAGAATATATTCTGAGACCTGATGGGAAGTGACGCTCTGGAAACCACATTCCTTGTGCAGTGCTGAAATTATTTAGAGAGGAAATCCGGCCACAACTTTGTTTATGCCAGGAAAACATAAGTCAATAAAAGGCCAGGAATTCCTGGGGTTTTGTAACAATGATATTCTAACTTGCCTCAAGAAATTGTGATTTAAGTAGATGCTGGTAAAATTTTCATTTTTTTTCTGTGAAGGTCTTGAAATACCTGAGCATTTTGAAGCTATTTTTTATAGCCTAAAACTATTTCAGACATTTTCTTATGTCTGCAGTTTCTTCTATTTTCATAGAGGATTTCTGGTTTTCATTCATTATACCCTGTTTCTTTCTTGATTCTATTACCCTTCTCCAGTTGCATGAACAAGAGCAGGGCCATCCTTACAATATCCAATAGAAGGAACCAATACTGTGGGGATATTTAACTAGTGAGAAGTATTTCCATTCCTCACCTTGTTCAATGAGCAGTATTGCTGCATGCACAGGATCTTCAAAGATATCACAAGAAGGACCTGGGAGTTTTTTACACCAATAATAAGTCACTGTACTTTAAATAAGTAACCATTGAAAGGTGTCTATGTCAGAAAACCCAGAATTATTTACCTTTTATTGCCATGAAGTAACAAATATATAAGCTTTGATGTACATGTTCTAAACTAAAGTGTCTGTCTTCAAATCCTAGTTTGGGATTCAATTATCTTGCTAAAGGATATTTGAAAACTGTGTGTGTGAGGATCCAAATATCAATACTTTAGCTTCTCTGATATTACCACATCTCATTAAAACATGTCCATCTATGAAAGATGATATTTGAATAACAAATCAGCAGCCCAAACAGATGTCTAGTGCCATCTGAGAAACAAGTGAGAAATTTTATTGTTTAAAATTACATTGGACATACACATTATCAGTTTTGATGTAGTTAATGTAATGTATTAGGCATTACTTTACTGTAGCTAGTGAAACTGAAGTTTAGTAAAATGGAATAGAATATAAATATTACTTAATACTTCCTTGAAATACTAAGATTCAGTTCTCTTTTTATCAATATGAAATGCATTTTGCTCAGTGCATGATAATTTTATTTTTTTTTCAGTAGATAACCTTCCTTATCATAAATGGTAATGAATTAATCCTGTTTACATTTCGAGATACAGTAGTTTGAAAAATAGCATTTGGAAATATTATGAAAGAGATGTAAATGCATTTTTTTAAAGTTCTGGAGGCCTAAAAATATCACTTTCTCTTAAAACTACAGTATTATCGATTTTTGCCCTCAAAAGAAAGACAGTTTACCCTTAGTGTTCTAATTAAAATGGAAATTTACTCTCCAAACTACCTTTAAACAATAATAAACTCATTTAAAACCTAATTTAAAATTTCTTGGGGACGAACATCATATTTTCTTGACAATATACAAGATCAATACACAATTTTCATTGCTACCACTAAAATATGATATATTACTGAAAATACACTCGGTTTAACATGTATATAAATAATATTTTACAAACCAATACTACTACTATACTACTACTACTACTACTACGAGTCTTCAAAGTGTTAACTACAGAAAGAATATAGTTTACACTCCTGATCTTATGACATTACATTATCATTGAAAATAATTTATTGGCAAAAAAAGCCCCAAACAACCAGGGAATAAAAAATTAGCCAAGTTTGGATTCTTACCTTCTAAATTAAGGCCCTAACACGAGCTCTGTAAGACAACAGAGAGACACCTGAGAACAGAGTCAACAGGGAGGGTAACCCAGACCCTTTGTGAGCTATTTGTGTCTCTTAAATGCTTTACATATGTGACTACAACTGGGTTGTAGGAAAACAAGACTGAAGAACTAAGAAACAGACATGTATGCAATTCCTTTGAGCAGAATATTCCATTCAGGAAAGCAGAATTGTTCATGATTCAGTTTGAAGATGCATGAAACTTCTGGAAAATCAAGCTGCATTTAGGACTCTCTCCTTGCTAGACAGCATTTTCCAGAAGATAATAGGTATAATTGACATACATTATTGTAGATGAAAGAAGTCTCTAAAGTAAAAAAAATTGAAATAGTTGTGATTTTGATTCTAAATTTCATTTGAAATTTCTTTATAATTTCCTATTTTTGTATGGTTATACATAACTAGTCCTCATGAAATAATATAGGCTGGAAAGAGTAAGATTTTTTAAAGTAAAATAAATCAGTGGACTCTTTCTGTGTCTTTTACATCTGACTCTTCTCTTGATTAATGAATCCTTTCCTCACTCATTTAAATGCTAAAAAAACCTGTTATTTTAATTTTCACTTTCTCTGACAGCACTGAAACTACTAGTAAGCTTTTATTTTATGCAAATCAGCATTTTACTATGAATATTTGGACCATTTCTGTCAAAGGCGGGATCAAAAGATAGAAAGGAACATAAAATCCTACTTAAAAACTAGGACATTGCTAAAAAATGTTGAAAGATCAATTAATGATGGCAATTATTTTTCTAAGGACCCATTCAAGAAAAGTGGAGTATACATTCTCTTACTGTGAGGCAGAGATAAAAGCCATCTCTTCAATGATATCTTAAATTTAATACATTTCAAAGAGGAGTATTAAATGTTTGAGAGCCCAAACCAATCCATATACAGAAATCAGCTGAGTCCTCAAAAAATTTTAATTTATTCAAATCTCTTCATTTATTATTAGGTCTTAAGTTTAATAACTAATCCTATTTCTATAAGAATGTATCAGGAATTTACTGGATGTGTTCAAACTTTATCTCTGAAATCTAATTTCAAAGAAAGTCATATATTAGGCAACATATTTGGTTTTATTCTTTGGATGAACATAAAATATATTGCCATAAAAAAAAAAAAGACATGCAATTTCAAAATAGGGTTTTCTGGGAACATTTCATTTTTATGCAAGACTGGTAGAATTAATCATTCAGAATCCTCAAAAAAACATAATTACAGAAAAGATATATAGAAATAGGGTTCATAATTGACTGCACATGAATGTCATCAATGTCTGCAGTTACCCAGTATTCTTCCAGGTACAATGATCAGCAGACATTCAGGTAAGAGAAGAAAAAAATTAAACTGAAATCAAAGACAAAAAAAAGCCTTCATCTTTCAGTTTGTTTCTGAATTTTATAAAAAAATAGCAAATATAGTTGTTATTATTAATATAATTGAATAATTTGTCATTAATGCATTTTGCAAAAGGTAGTGCAGGAAGAAAATATTTGCCTCTAAAAAGCTAAAATATTGTACATGTGTTTGTCAGAATATTGTGCTTCTAAACAAACACTGTTTGTCTAGTGTTTTGTTGCCCTCTTGGCTGTTTTTAAAGAATATTTACACATTTTCATTTTATACACAGGCTGAAAAAGTCAGACATTCTTGCTTTTTCTGCTCTGCAGTTGTACTCTTCAAGATTACTTTTATCAGCTAAAATCTAGACTTTGCTTTCTCTCTTCCTTTCAGTTACATAACTATTTTTGTAATTTCTGATCTCTGATGTCCCAAGTGGCAACCAAAGTGGCTACTCTCCCAGTGAATCTGGCTCAGTTCCCTAAGAGCTGTGCATGACCCCAAGGCTGCATCCCAGAGCAGCAGTACAGCCTGGGAAGCAGAGGAGCTCGGATGTGTGGAGAGGAGGGTTTGCTCTGCCTCCACAGGCAAACACTTGAGCTACAAGGCAGAGCCAGCCCTCCCTGAACAACCACTGCTTTTGCTAAAAATATGTGGGTCCCTTTCCTTGCATGTTAGCCAGAGGTTTCCTGAGTTCTGCTGCAGGGCAAGCACAGAGCGATTGGTGGCTACTTTGCTGTAGTGCACTAAAAAGATTCCCCTTGGAAGCTGTGAATTTTTGTGACCTCTAGAACTTACCCCTCTTCCTACCACATAAAAGCCGTATTGACACTTTTACTAAATTCTCAGAACAATGCAGAGCTTTTCAGAAATGGGTACAGCATTCAAAACCATTCTGATATTGGACTAAACTTTAAAGTAGAAACAAATTTCAGTTTTTCAAATACTTTTAAGATACAACACTTAATCTAGACCAGCCACAGATGATAACCACAAGTCTGATGTGACAGAATAGTGTCTAAATAATAAAAATCTTCTTTAAAACAAATAAGAATTAAAACATTTTCTGTTTGAAGGTAGATGGTTCAGCCACAGCATTTCAGAATTAAAAATTAATAATGAAGAAAATTACTTACCTACCCACAAGATTAAGAAAGAATCAAGTCATAGCACAAAATCACCTAAGTAGTCTTTATATCTCATTCCATTTTCATAGAAGAAATTAAAAGTAAATGTTTAGGGAATATGGTCTTCAATTTTAATTTCATTTATAACAGAGAACAATAGAAGAACTTGGTTTGGTTACCTCTGGCCTGTGTTTACAGGCAGTTTACAGTGCAGAACATTGCACTATTGATGAGTTAAGGATATCAGTCCATTACAGTTTATTAAGTCAATAAAACCAAAAGCAGACAAATCCCAAAGAGATACATTCTTGGTTTCTCAAAAGTTTATCTCTTTTCCCAGTTCATTTTACTTCATGAAACAGAAGATATTGCTTCATCCAGAAAACCTTGTGCCTTTGGAGTATGACAAGGATGCCTCGGTTACCGAGTGCAGGATCACTTAAGTGGTAGCACTTATGAGCTTGTACATTTGAGTTTCTTGGAGTGAGTACAGCACAGAGCCACAAAGATGATCGAAGGGCTGAAGCACACTAACTATGAAGATAGGCTTGAGAGAGTTTGGACTGCTCAGCCTGGAGAAGAGAAGGCTTCAGTAAGACCTTATAGCATATTTCAGCACCTAAATGGAGCTACAAGAGAGCTGGAGAGGGACTTTTTGCAAGGGCATGTAGTGATAGCACATGGAGCAACGGCTTTAAACTTAAAAAAAAAGGTAGTTATAGGTAAAAAGTGGTAAGAAATTCTTTACAGTGGGGGTGGTGAAAAGCACTGGAACAGGTTGCCCAGAGAACTTGTGAATGCCCCCCATCCCTGGAAGTGTTCAAGGCTAGGCTGGATGGGGCTTTGAGCAACCTGTTATAGTGGAAGATCCTCTGACTGTGTCAGAAGGTTGGAACTAGGAGATATTTAAAGCCCCTTACAATCCAAACTATTCTATTGTTCTATGATTTTCTTGGCACGGAAGGGCCTAAAACTGAGGGTGGTTCAATCTCACGTTGTTATGAGGGAAGCTATCTCTGAGAAAAGCTGGGGAGCATCACATGTTAAAATTCATCTTGGGCTTTCTCTTTCCAGCATTTGCTGCTGTCTTGTTCTCACTGAGAATAATTGAATCATTATAGAAAAGGTGTAATGGAATGTGGATAGGGAATGAACATCACTGTTGTCTTTTGAAACACTTTGTACATTTTCAAAGAACGTTGGCTAAAAGAAGGTGAAAGAGGCTGAAAGAGGCCCCTGGAATCGGGCACCCAGTTCAGGCATAAACACAAAAAAAATTTGATTTATTAATGTGTAATTCTAAAATAATGGAGTTTTGTGCCACATTCATACCTACTGTATGTATTGCACCATTTACACCTACATGCAAATGTATGAATACTTCAGGGAAGCTCTCTGGTGGTGTGACACTGACACAGACACCACTTTCCACTGAGGTTTTCACACATATATATTTTTCTTCAAGTTTTGCTCATTTGTATGAGACCAATGTAGCCTGCTGCCCAGAAACCCTTTTGACTTAACAGAAACTGCAGACTTCATTGCATGGCTGCGGCAGCAACTGTGAGATATTGTCTCTGGTGGACTCAATATAGCCACTCTGGACATATATTTGTCTGAGAAAGTAAATATAATCAAGGATTTCTTGAAGTCCTTGTTACTGAGACTGTTCCAGGTATTGTTAGCGAGAAATCCTGGGACGGACAGATGATGTCAGAGCTGTGGGATCAATTCACCTTAACTGCGAGGGAGCCAGCAGTGTGAGAAAGTCTTTGAGATGTTGAATAGAATGAGCAGAACCATCTGCCTTAGATTAGTTACTTTGGTTTAATACCTGTTGGGTGAATCTGGAGGAGTCTACACTTTTGTGCAAGAGCATGTCCATTGTTCTATGAGTCCTTTTAACTGCCAGCTCCTGACAGTCTGTGGCTAATAAATTTGGGATGGAGAAGTCCATCACAGGAAAAGTCATGGCTGAGCTCTCCAGAACCATTTTCCAAGTATGATTCAAAAGCCTGTTCCAGGCTCGTTTTGAAAATAGAAATGGACAGGATCAATAAACTTGTACAACATTTCACCCTCCAGTGTTTCCCAAAATGTTTAAAGATAAATGACAGTGTACATATTTTCATGCAGTAACCATCTAGTTGCTGCACTCTGGGCATCTTAAATCCTATTGTAAGACTAAGAATTCCTCCTCTGAAAATATACAAACACACTAAAAGAAAAAAAATGTCAGTGTTATGCTAGGATTACTAACTATTACCTGGAAAAAAAGAGGTTGAAATGGATACTAAAATAGAAAGGACATATTTTAGGAAAGCTTTTCTTCACAGACAGCTATTTGTGAAGATGGAGAAACCATCTTTTGGGCTGACAATTTTTATTTCTACTCAAATTCATTTGGCTTCAAACTCCAGCTATGTGTTCCTTGCCAGAATGACCTGTCTTTAAGGACTTTATAATTTCTCCCTGTGCAGAAAGAAACAAGCTGTAATAATGTCTCATTACTCTTCTCTTTGACAATCTAAATAAAACTCATTTATATTCTGTGTAAAAAATTTTTTAACTTACTTCTTCTGTTCTTCTTTTCAATGTCCTTTTCAAAATGTGGACAACCACACTGAATGCATCATTGCAGAATTAATCTCATGAGCATACCAGGCCATGCATACTTTTGATCAAAACTTCCCTGTTTTTGTAGGAAACAATCAATTTTCAGGTTTTTTTTTCTTTTGTTTTGTTTTTTTTTTAATATGAAGCTTGAGTGGCTTATCTTTTATAAATCCAGATCCTCATCAGAATCACTATTTTCTAGTTTCTCTTTTTTTCATTGATATAATTTATATTTCTTGTTCCCAACTTTGCATTTTGTAAAACTAAACCAGTCACAGCTTTCCAAGTGGAAAATGGTGAAATGATCAGTGCAAATGACTCATAATTTCGTGTCACTAATAATGGCACTTCTGCAGGAATTTAATACAAGTCTTCCTCTTCATCCTGCTAGTATGAATGTTCTTTACAATCCAAGAACACAACACTTTCACTTTACTTTTTATGACTTCTAGGTTAATATTTTTTTTTTCTCATGTCCTTATTTCCACTCTTGGCTCCTTTACAGTGGGGAACTGTGAATCACAGAAAAATGGAGTGCTGTAAAATAAGGGAAAAAGCAATGTTTAATGAAAACTAGAAAGACAGTGCTCATCCTCATAAATAGGGTGAGGTTGACCTTGAAGGGCAGGCATTCGAGTTCCAGCTGAGTTCATTACAACAGTAGATAGTACCAAAAAGAAGCTTAAAAGTAGGAGACTACTTTTGAAGGGATTAAAGGAAGCATTTGGGGATGAGAGGTTAGTAAATGGTATTTGATGGTTCAGGAATTCACTGAGAGAATATATCCCTCCACTTCATGAAACAGCCCAATTATATGATTGTTCTAGTCATCAGTGTGGTCAGTCATGTAGATACACAGCCATTAAATCTTATTGGAGAGGCATTTGGCATGGCTCTTTTTTAGTGTGATGGGTTCTGATCACACCCACGCTGCAACTGCACCACCATTTCCAGCCACCTGTGCCCTTTCTGCAGGCTCATCACACAAAATGGACCTCATGCAGTGGAGCAAAAGGTAAAAAAGCAACCATGGAGCTCATTTCCTCTACAAATTCTTCACTTTTCTTCCTCTTTTTATTCCTTTTAAGCCTCCAGTTCACTGCAAGGCAATTCCTAGGTTTCCAGAAATCTCATTACTTTGTGTTCAATGCTGATAAGTCTTTTAAATTGAAAACAGACCTCAATTTTGAAGAAATACAAGAGTTTTAGATCAACTGAATGAAATATTTGGACAAAAAAAGGAGCTACTAGTTTACAGATATAATAAAATAGATGCGTAATGAAATAGAAAGAGGGTTGAAACCCCCTACACTGCCCTTGTATATTCTATTTTTATTTTATATAAGACCAAACTGAGAAAGCAGGAGACATGGGTCCCTTCAGTTCCACTCTTTGACAGGGAAACATCCACCTATAGTACCAAACTGTGGAGCAAAAAGAAATGTAAACTTTGGCAATGTTTTACAGGATTGGCTATCAATGCATAGACTGAATAAAATAGATGTCTTCTCTTATTTCGAAATCTTGCCTAGTGATAATGTCTCTCAATTACCTGACTAACCCAGAGGACTTCATGCTCAGAGAAGTGACATTTGCTCAGAGTACATCCTTAGCAAAGTTTACTCAACCACAGGAACTATGTGTTCTGGTGCACTGTGACATCTGAGCACAGCATCAGATGTCAGCAAGCATCCTGAGGTGTCTCACAGAATAAATCTTAGCAGTGAATTTCAGAATGCTCTAATAAATATTTAAAATATTAAGAGATGGTCTCATTTCACACTGTTGAACCTGTTGAAATTTAATTTTTAATAGCTTTACTCTCATGACAGTGATTCAGACACAGCAGTTCAAATCACAAAGGCATAACTTCAGATACACTCTTCTCTGAACTGTCTGTGTCCCTGAATGCAAATAACTGAAGCAGCATAGGGAATATTTCCTCTATTTAAGTCTCTGTGGTTACAGGAAGCAGACAGTAACTAGGGACAGCAACAAGCCCCTGTCTCTCCTACAAATACAGCATTGACAGCCAGACATCAGGTTTCAGGGAGATCAGACCAAAACAGCGTAATATCAAAGTTCTTAAGAGGTCATTTATGTAGCAAGGCCCTGGCAATCAGAGCACTCCAAAAAATAACATCTAATACAGGTCTGTAAAACGTAAAAAAAAAAAAAAAAAAAAAAAAGTCTCAACCTTCAACATGTAGCAAAATTCTCTAGGTGCAATTGCTCAGTTCATAGATGTAGGGGGATGTTGTCAATTCACTCAAGTAGCAACTTTACCTGGGTGATCTGCTGTCAGTGTTCCAGTTTTCCAGAAGCCATGTTCCTTGCCTTTGATGCCTCTTCAGAGATCTCACTTTTTAATTTTTTTTTCTGCAGAAGGCAAGCCAATCGTATCTCTTGGAGAAAGCAGTCAGAGAGTACATCCACAAATCAGAGAAGTTTTGAAGCAGGTGACAGAACATGAAGATGAGGTGAAGAATTCCAAGTGATTCTTCCGAAAAAATTCAATGGTGGCTATAGTACAGTTATTACATGAGACACTGATTCACTAAATCAATCTTGTTTTGTGGGTGCTGATAATTATTCCTAAACACACAAAAGGACAAAAGTACACACAGACAATTTGGAATGCTTCCTTGGAAAGCAATACTAACTTAGAGTTTGATGTGCTGTAAGGGAGGTCTGCCATTCAAAAAAGGCACCTGGGACAGAAAAATCCCCTATAGCAGAACAGGCCGGGCATTTGTCAAATAAATAACAATTCCGCAGAAAAGCACCTAAGATACTGATGAAGCTAAGGTTGAGTCAGAAATGCAGCCTTGCAATAACAACTTTGTCATACTGGACGTATAAAAGAAATTTTAGGCAGCAGCTCAAGGGAAGTTATTAGTCTATTCCATCCAGTATCTGTACATCTTAATCTGGAACCTTGTGTCTGCTTTTGGCCTTCCTCATACTAGAGAAAGTCTAAAGGAAAGCCACCAAGATGGGATGCATATGGTGTACAAGGAGACACAGAGACTGCTCTGCTTTACACTTGCAAGAGAAATCTAAGCAGGGATCTTCTTACCACTTGGTGTTGGGCTACAGACAAGCTTCAGAGAAATTGTTTTGACATTAATAGTGACAGTATGAGAGGCATTGGACAAAATTTGGAGCAATGGAAAATCACTAGATATTTTTTCACACCTTGAAGATGGCCCTAGCCTTGCAATTGTCCTTCATTGGATCAAATTGTTCCCAGATCTTCAAACTAGTCTATTTAACCTATATTTATCCCAAATTTATTCCATTATTTTCTTCTGTTAAAAAAAAAGTATTTAATGTTTTGGATAGTATTCCTGGTGCTACAATAAAAAACCCACATTGTTTTCCATATTTTTTACCCTTATTGTAGATAGATACTATATGATAGAGGAGATGTGTCTTTACTGAGATCCACTAAGCTCTGATTAATGATACTGGAAAGTTTACAAAGCACAGAAAAGCAAAAGACATTTGCCCAAAGCACATGGCTAGGATGAGAAACCTTTATTTTAGGAAGCTGGCACATAGGAGAGGGAATATTTCCTAGAATAGTAAATACTGATTTTTTTCTGAAAACTGGAATGAAAGTTCCCAAAAATTGAACTACCAAATGGATTCTTGGAAAATATTACCAGGATATGACTGGATAATTTGTAAAGTACACAGTCAGAGCTAGTTCAGAGTGAAAATATTGCATAGAATGATGTACCTTTTTCTAGCCAACAGTTCAGCCAGTTCTGGAACTCTAAATGTTTGTCCCAAAGCACCTTTTGTTCTGAAGTAAAACAATTATAACCTAAGTTTTAGGTTCTGCTCAGGGAATAGTAGATCAGGATTTAACAACAGAGCCCTGGCATCCCCTAAGTCTCATGTGAGTATAAAATACAGGTAATGCTCAAAAGAAGAGTAATAATATCTCTTGATTATCTTTACTCATGGGAAAGTCAGACTAGCCAAAATCTACTTTCAGTCTTTTCTCACAGGCAGTAAGTTAACAGCAGGAAAATATCTTCCATTTCTACTCTTCTTGCCCCATCTAAGCCCTAGAATCATTAAAGGCAAAGAATAAACCACCAATGAAGTTGCATTCACCAACCAGATGCACCCAGAAAATTCTCCACCTGAATTCTTGCCACCTCACAGATTTGGGTTTAAAATAGAAAGGGGTAAAAAATGGATTATTCACAGAAGGACATTTTGGGCTGCCTGAACAGGCTTAAAAGTTAATAAACATGACTCCTGAATAGAAATACACCATGGTTGGTTTTTTCAATGTCCAGACCTTGGTCATTCAAAGACTGTATAAAATCATCAGAATTTTTACACATACTGCCTGAAGAAAGCAACTTATTGGCAGCAAGAAACTCTGAAATACTGTGAAAGATTAGCTAATCCCTGCTGCAGGATACAGTAATTAAATTCTAGTACTAAGACTGTAAAAGGAATACATTTTGCTGAAAGTATCCTAAGTGATTTTTCCGAAATATATTGGCAAAATGAAGGGGGAGGGGGAAATTTAATTTAATAAAAGGAGTATTTTTCTTCAGCATTGTTCACAGAAGTTTTATGTCTATCATGCTGCACATAAAAAACTCAGAATTTTTTCTTTATATGTTCCAGTCATTTTAAAAATAGATACTAAAAAGATATACTCTGGTCAAAGTAAATTTCAGTAACTTTTACAAATGTTATGCAGTTGAGAAAATCCCTTTGTGGCAAAAGGATCTTCCTTTCTATCATATTTAGTCTTTAAACAGGAATTTTTTATAGAAGGAAGCATATCCCCTATTCTGAGAATTTTTAAATTAACTACTCTGCACATTTTATTCCCCAATGCATGAGTATTAGTACTTTGCTTCTGTAAAATCAAACTTTTGGACAGAAGCACAAAAATGACATTAATGTATAGAAAATTCCCAAATAAAAGACTGTATTTCCACAGTATTCAGAAACACAGGACATGCATTCTGTTATCTGCTTGTTGACCTCTACATTCCTGGGATCAAGCCATTTGATCTCCACACATGCAAACTCTCACCCCAGCTCTTGAGGACCCTCCAAAATGTGACACACAAACAGATGTGGCAGAAGTGTCCTTTACAAGTTTCTTATTTCATCAACAATTTTCCTGTGAAAGCACCTGAACCAATTTTCAGCTCTGTCCAGCCACCATTCTGGGCTCAGCCACGGTGCTGGACAGTCCTAAAAGGAAGGCAGGAAGTCAGATCAGCAAGAAACATCTTGGCACTGGTGGCTGCCACTCCACTTTCTTTCTCCCAAGCTTATGATCCAGCCAACTGTGTCTGAGTTGGTGTTAGTGAGGGCTCTGCCTATATGCCTTCTGCTGCTGCTGGACTTTATTTCAGAAGCCTGGGGACTGAAGTAGTGCCTGTCTGCCCCTGCTAATGGCATATTTTTTCCCTATCTGTCCTATCCTCAAGCCGAGTGCCTATCAACCCACACCGTGCTGATCATCACTCCTAAATCACAAATCACCAGGAACCCATTTTACCATGAACTCTATGCATTATTAAGCTCATTTCATACCTTCATACCAGGAGCTGGTGGCAAAGTTGCCAGTGTAGTAAGAAAATTCAAAACAATTTAAATCAGAGCAAGCACATTGCTGACAAGAATTACAGTAATTTCACGACTATAAGGCGCACCCTTTTGACTAAAATTTTGGCCTGAACCTGGAAGTGCGCCTTATAGTCCGGTGCACCTTATATAATGGACAAAGTTTGGAAATTTGCCAACCCAGAAGTGTGAGCCGCGAGCCGCGGGAGGAGCCGGCAGGGCCGCGGCAGCCATGTGGAGGCGGGTCCGTGGGGCTGCAGCTGTTGGGTGCAGGCAAGCCCGGGGGCCTGCGGCGCCGCGGCTGCCAGATGGAGGTGGGGCCTCAGCCAGCAACCACGCAGGGGGAGCCGGCAGCGGATCCTCGCTGCAAAAAAAAATGCGCCTTATAATCCGGTGCACCTTATAGTTGTGAAATTACTGTAACTGGAATCAACCTGTCAGATCAGTGGCTTCCCCTTTCTTTGTGCATCCCAGTCTGTATCTGAACATGTGCATACTAAGCTTACATCAACTGATGGAGCATGTGCCTAAAATATGAGAGATCTTGCATCTATTTAAGCCTGTCTCCCTTTGTGTTCTCTGGGCTTTATTGATTTGGAAGCATTGTGGTAACAGGCCTGTATTCCTCATTCTCATTCCTGTTGCCTTTGAAATGAAGCAAATCAATAAAGGTTTTAGTTGCCTCACTTCCCAGGAAGGGAACCAGGATTCACCATGAAGCTGTAAAAGTGTAATTGACTAGTTCAAATTTTAATGGCTTTGCAGCAATGACAATAAGATTTCATATAATCCCAAATAACCTTCTTAGAATGAAGGCCAGGATTTCTTACGAAATTGGGAAAAAGCACCTATTTTGTGTTTAAATTCATTAACACCCCCTCCTCATCATAGTCATAAACATTATGGGTCAATAAAATTATTTCATTCAGACAGGTTTTTTTATTTTTCTGATGGTTTCTAAACACTTTTCTTTAAATCTCCATTTTAATTATTTGTTTACTGTAATGCTAAAGTTCTTACTAAATTAAAAACTATATATATTTTTTTTTTCAAAAAGAGAATTAGAAAATAACACTACTCCAAGGAAAAAAACAGATTGAAAAGTTACTACTCAGTTTTTTATTTCAATATCTCACTTTTATTTCCCTGCTTCTTTAGCATGGTAAAAATAAACCATCTTCTTCCAAGTACAGATAAGTGCTCTGTTACAAACTGAAAAATTACAATCTGATATAATTTTTGCCCTCAATGTCCTGACATAATAAATATTTTAATGACATAAGATATTCTACTATTAATATAATTATCATATATTTAAAGAATGATTAATTTCCAAATTTATTTTTAATCACCTATTTTAACAGGTAATGAAAAGCACTAGAGGGAAAAATATAACTTTAAAATAAACAAATGTTTCCAGCTTTTTTTTCCTCACCTTGGTTTTTATAGCAAGCAGTCTGTTAAATCTTCACATTTTTGTAGCAAAATTAGAGGCACTCTTATTTTTTAGGAAAAGTGACTGAAAAATTAACAGCATTTACAAAGTAAGGCAACATTTGAGCAGAAAGTGTTTATTTGAAGAAGGCATATCTTCTTGTTAAATTACTTTTATTTTGCAGACATTTTCAAATATTCAGTCATTTTTATTTATTATAAGTTTTCTGAGCAATCTTTCCTTCTGCTCTTCTGGTTTCGTCGGTTAGAAGGTAAGACTGGTTGCCCTCCATTCATGTTCTCAGATCTGAAGGTTTTCTGCAGTGAGGTTGTTGCAAGCCTTTCAGTCTGCCCCTCTGGATGAGCCTGGCTCACAGATACTGCCCATCTCACACACCGTGGCTGTCCTGGCTTCTTTGATAGGGATCTCTGTCATAAGCTGATGCCTCTAGCGTCAAAGACATTCAATTATTGTGGCAATAATTTCATAAAGTAGTTTTTT
Source organism: Turdus rufiventris (assembly GCA_013186435.1). NCBI lineage: Eukaryota > Metazoa > Chordata > Aves > Passeriformes > Turdidae > Turdus > Turdus rufiventris. The sequence continues at coordinate 5,276,381 of PYHW01010133.1, read as the reverse complement.
GATATCCCCAAAGGGGTGGCTCACAGTAAATATATTTGCAAACATAAAATTAATTACTGCCACTCAATAAAATGGGGAATGTAATACGAGAAGAGATTGTTGACTTTTGTTTGCCTATTTCAGAAAACTAAGATTTTGTAGCCATTAATTTTTGCATGCCTATTCTGAGTAGAAACTGCCTCATTATTTTATTCTGATAGTGTGGTAAACTGTGCATTACAGAGGTGAAATAGCACCATTTTGTGAGGATAGGAATCACTGAAAATTTTTCAGACAAACACTTCAATCACACAAATATAAGTGGACATTTATCAGTTGACATTGATACCAAGTCAAAATTCCCAAAGGAATCAGCAATTCAATTTCAGATTGCCATTAGCAGAATATTAACAGATTAAATTTTAGTGCATAGTCTGATGTGTCATGTTTTTTAAAGGTACCCTTCATCTTCAGCAATTTAATAATATCAAACTTAAAAAAGCCTAGAGAAATCTATCTTAAAGGGAAGCAACAGATTTTAAGCAATTGTATTATAGCACCAAATTACTGTTTGACCTAATGAACATCTGCAAGTCCCCAGAAACAGCTGAAGTTACTTGGTTCATTGAAGTAAAGGAGTAAATGAAGAGAAGACTGAGGGGAGACCTCATGGTTTTTTAGAGCTTCCTTGTGAGGGGAAGGGAAGGCAGACACTGATCTCTTCTCTGTGGTGACAGTGACAGAACCCAAGGAATGCCCTGAAGTTGTGTCAGGGAGGTTTAGATTGGTGTTGGAAAAAGGTTCTTCACCCAGAAGATGGCTGAGCACTGGAATAGTTTCCTCAGGAAAGTGGTTAAAGCTGCAGCCTGATGGAGTTCAAGGAGTGTTTGAACAATGCTCTCAGGCACATGGAGTGACTCTTGGGGATGGTGCTGTGCAGGGTCAAGAGCTGGACTTTGATGATCCTGATGGGTCCCTTTCAACTGAGGATATTCTACAATTTTATTATTCTATAAACATGGGAGAAGCAGGAAGGGGATTTCCTAAGATATATTTCCACATGGCAAAACCTAGAGTGGACAGAAAAGTTCAGTTAGAAGAAGCCCAAACAAAATAGACTTATTTAAAATAAGTGAGCACAACATTTCTAGTAATTTTGTTAATGATTAAATTCAGGGACTAATTATGCTTCTTCTTTGCAATTCCAGTTGCATCCCTCATTAATGTCTGGAATATGTCTAGCTATTAAGAGAACAGGAATGAGATGAAAGACTCCAGATGTCCCTTTGCTAATTCAGGCAGACGTAGTTGTGTTGTTTCTCCCCATGAAGTGCCTGCGCTTTGCAGAGATTGTTTCTCAACGAGCTCTTGCAACCTTGAAGAGCTAACAAAACTGAAGTTCCAAATTGTTCAGGCTATTAGTTTTGTCTCTGTTTGTTAAAAGTCAAGGACCAATAAACTGTACCCCAGTAATAGGTGGCAGTGTCATCAGTGCCATCATGTCAAACATCAGCATTCAGAAACAAAAACCTGGCCCATCACTGAGATCATAGGACTCATAAAAACAGCTGAGTTGGGATTTTTTTTTTTTTTTTTTTGCTAACTCAAGCCTTGGTCTCTCTGATTTGCATGCATGTAACATAGGGAATACATCAATGCTTAATAGTTGCCCTGATAGGTGCTGTGTAGTATAAAGGTTATCACACAATCGTATTTGATGAAAAAGAAATTTAAATTTTCTTCTTGTTCCATGTCCCTTGCCATGGTCAGGGAGACCTTTCACTAGACAAGGTTGTTAAAATCCCCTTTCAGCTGGAACTTGAACACTTGAACACTTCCCTGCCTTTTCCTCCCTGTTTTTCTTTATCTCACTCTCCGCTGGGAGGGGACAGGAGCAAGTAATGAGTTGTGTGCTTCTTACTTCATAAAATCGTTGATCTTTTGGGAAAGGATGAATACTTCCGCAAGTTCTTGAGAGCTAAGGAAAAAGCATAGTCTAGTCACAAACTTTCAGGGGTTTCACACTTTTTAAAACACACCTAGTATCCCCAGATTTGCCAGTGGCACATTCCACTAGTCTATCTGCTTGGAAAATGCCATTTCCACTTGGATTTTTTTTTTCTGAAACCATTCCTATTTATAGATTTATATCTTTCTCAGTTCAAAGCAACTGCACAAATCTTTTCCATTCTCCTTATTATCTGTTAGACAATCAGGAGACCATATATCAAAGTATTTATTCAATACAAAAAGACTTGCAGAATGATTAGCAAATTATAGGATTGCTAAAATTTAAAAACACAGAGAGAAGCTGCCATCATTATGGCTTCTTATGCTTTTGTGCATTGATACATTACAAGATAAACCTTTCTGCCTTTATTTCAGGGCCTACTCTTCTGGCTAGAAATTATTCTAGGTAATTATGCTGTAATTAATAAAATATATGCACTTTCTCCCCATGCAAACATTCTAAAAGTTGGTGACAAGGAAAATATTCCTTTGAACTCTAGAATCACAAAGAAAAAAAATCACATGCTTTCTTTTCATTAATTACTATAGAAGATTCTACTGGGGAACTGGTTAGTAAGAACCTTTCCTGGGATTTAACATAACCTGGCTCCTTAGTACGGCTATCCTTACCCTTAATAAGGAGCAGACCCATAACTACATCTTCAGCATCAACCTGTATGAAATGAGGCTGACTCCTCTCAACACTGAATTTCCCAACCCATTCTAGTAGCCCTGGCAGGAAAGACAAGAGGAAAGAGTCAGAAGACAGTGCACCAGCAAACACACATGGACCCTGGGTTTGTATGTCAACTACCATGGAAACCAGGAAACAAATTTCTAAATAATAGAAAAATTAATCACAGGGGTATTTACAAAGGCATGTGAGTTAGTCTATTTCATTCTTCATTTTATAAATAGAGATTCAGTACCTTGGTAATGCACACTTACACTCTATTGCAAACCTGATTCACTAGTTTCAACTGCTGATTTGTATTTCATTTGTTCAGTATTGTTACAAGCGTATCCCCTTCTTTTTCCAAGAAAACAAAGGTTTGTGTAAGTTTAACAATTTATTTAATTTGTGTTTATTTTAATTTCAGTTGATGTCAGTGCCACTGAAAACTGGTTAATAACAGAAAATTTGAGTTAATTCCAAGCTATTTCACCAGTCTTTCTTGCTCATGTCACATAATCAATAAATGCAGAACCTCAGAATATGTTGGCCATGGAAAGAAGTCAGACTTTTTTTCAACTGTGAATACATAGGATCATACCTTTTCCCCCTTTCTCTTGTGTAGAATCCCATTAGAATAACAGTGATAACAGATAAAACAGTGCAAAAAATTATGTGAGAGGCATGCAGCACATGATCATGCCAATCAAGATCAATTTTGATCAATAAGTCCTTGTAAACCCTAATAATATAAACAGAGCTGGAAAAAATAGTGATATATAGGAATATGTAATTCTAGTAGAGATTTTCTAGACTCCGACTTAGAACTAAATCATATACTAATTGCAATAATATCAAGCAAAATTGATGTGAATATTAGATTTGTTTTTCAAACATGGAAAAACTGTCATCTGTTGGAGAATACACAACAGGATTTCACACAGATTTATGACTTAAGATCTCTAAAATAAATTTAAAATTAATTGAAAGAAGATATAAAATTGCAGATTATGCACTTGAGGGAACGCCTAAGACAGCTAAAATGTCCGTAAATATATGATAAGCATTAATAATAATACAAGTGCAATGTGAAACAACCAAATTCTAATCATGCATGTAAAGAATGAAAAAATACAGCTTGTATGTATTATATAGGAAACTATGTTTGAATGGAAGAACTAATTCCTGTTCATCTGAGATGGTGAGAATTAGCTACAATAAAGTAATATTGACAACTCTGATTTTTTCCAGACTAAATTGTTGAGGACAAGTGCTGATTAAGCTTCACTGCAACACAGTATACAGTGAATTTATACTCTTAGAGCCAAATTCTTTTGTTCCTGAGGTACAGATGAAAGGAAGTAATTGTACTTTCAGGCTTCTGCTCAAACACAAGTATCTGCTCAGCCTTCCTGTATAATTATGGCATTTATTTTAGTATTCAGGCACATTTTTGTTTGTCTTTCCTGCCATCAAAAACAACATGGACATGTCTTAACAAGTGAGAAGTAAATAAACCTGAGCAGAGGAAGTAATCTGTCTACAAAAGCAAATCAATACTTATTTAGTCTCATTTTGGAGCTGTGTACTCTTCCTTCCAGAGTTTTAATTCTATTATTAAATTTCTGTGTACCCAGGTAAATTCTAGCATGGTTTTGTTATCTCCATACGGTACTGCAGTGACCAGAACAAACACACTAAGAAGAAAATGCTAATTGAAAAAGCAGTGGCTACTGTTTTAACTAGGGTCCTGTTTCATGCACGTGTTTCTGGGTGAATGTAATGCTTTTAGACATTTCACTATCAGCAGCCTGCGCAGACTACTGTCTTTCTTTATTCTGAAATAGGGCTCCTGGTTTATCAAAAAGTCCCCAAGTGTCTGAAATCAATTGGATGGGATATGTTTTGAGGGTATGTAGACTTAAATAAGCATAAGCTCATACAATTATTTTTTCTCATTAAACATTAACTGTGGGGTCATTAAATGCTATAAAGACTCAGGAATGTCCTAAAACTCCCAAATCTTAAGAATACTAAAATCATAGCACTGTGACCGTCATGGCCAAAGAAATTGGCCCATTTCAAATAATGCCAACCTTTAAGCTTGGTTTTTAAAACAACGTACCTAGATCAGTACTTAGTAACCAGACAGAAAAGCAGCAAAAAGGGACATATCAACATTTCTTTTAGCTCAGAAACGCTTTTCAAGGGACCCAACATTGCTGAAGCTTGATGTTTCATAGAGATAAACAGAATAAAAGAAAATAGACATAGTTTTTAATATATCTGGGCTGAAATTTCAAAGAATAATTTATAAGAGAATAAGTGTTCTACATTAAAATAAAATTTCATGTCTAATACATTATTAGATGGAAGTGCTGAGAAGGCACAGAATATTATCTGCATCACAGAGGCTAAATGAAAACTTTATAACAGTTTGTGTCAAATTTCAGTATATTGCTATTTAGGGTATGTCTAGACCAGGATAACAGAAGTGGCATTGAATGAGCAAAAAAATAAAGAGTTTCTATAATTCACTTTGTATTCATGAAAATATGCAAGATTGAGTTCCAGACAAAAGGGGAACAACAACAAAAGAAAAAATTATTTGCTTTTGAGTATATTTTTAATAAAAGCATATTGACTTTTCATTTTGAAACTACTTTGCTTATAGATTTAATTTTAGTTTCTTTCTTTGAAAACACTTGGAATCAAAGGAATATGATTTATGATCAAGGAAAAAAAATTTATTTTTTTAGGGCTCTCATATAGAAAGTTACACTTAGGATGAGATAACTGGATCTATTTTCAATAGCTATATGTAAGGAGTCATAGCTGAATAAAGAGATTTTCCTATTCTTTTATTTTCTTTCTTATTTTTAATTTTTCTGTCATATTTTTAATTCATTGTACTTCTTGAACAGAAGTATAGCAGAACAATAATGAAAATAATCAGTGACTGACAAGCAGTGGATGAAACAAAAATGTCTGCCTAGTACTCTATCAAATGCTTTGAAAAGGGAATATTTAGTCTTAACTTGCTCAAAATATTAAAAGTTTTTAAGATGTGTGTGGATTAACTACCTCCAGGTAGTTAGATCTAATAGACAGATGATATTCAGATACTAAATACCTGTCATAAATTAGGAAATCAGACTAATTTTATCTAATTCTCTGATATTATCAGGATTAGGTCTGCAGGGCTTTATCCTGAACACTGCCATTGCTCAGGTAGAGCAGAGATTTACTGGAGTGCAAATTTCTCCCATGATCTTGCCTCTGGCAGTGTCCAGCACTGACAAATTAAGGGTTGGTATCTCAGCTCTGCAAGCTGTAAACTGATTTCCCAATAGCAAGACAATTCTGCACTGCATAACTCCAGTCTATTTAAATTCATTTTATGCAATTCAGTTTTATCTGACAAATTGGTGACTACAGTTTATAACTTCACATATTCCATTGTAATATCTGTAGGGCAGCTTTTTGGGTTGAGGATGGGCCAGGGTTTTTTTCTCAAAATTGCCTTAGATGAATAATGTCCTTTGCATTGCAGACCTTGATTATTTTCAATACTGCTCTTTCTCAACTGTATGAATAGGAAATAACTAATCCATGTTTATTGAGAAGGGAAGGTAATGCCTGTGGCACAGATCACATGGTGATGAACGCAGCAGGTTCTTGCTTGATCTGCAAGTCTTTTGCTTCTTTAGAAGAGGTAAAGACACTGTTGTCTTCCAGCCCCTCTAAAAGTGAACTGAAAAGATTCCCTGGGCTGCCATCTTATAAGTTCCAACATGTCCTTTGATAAGATCAACAATTTCCGTGCTTACAGGAGAACAGCTGGTGAATCGTTATATTCTCTGGTAAGATATTATCATTTTAAATCTATTTTTTGAGAATAAGTAAAGGAATCCGACATTTCCTCTTGACAGAGAGAAAAATGGGCCACACAAGCTCTAATGTGTCACCCAGCTCTTGAAATGGGAGTTGTAAACTGCATAGGATCACTTTTTAAAGTGATCCTAAACAGGGATTAATCTCTGACAAAATTCAAGACGAGTAAGGTCATGTCTTTTGCAAACAGATTGTCTGTAAATCAGTGAATAATTATCTGGGCAATTACCTGGATCAATGCATTGATTGTGCACTTTGACTTACTTTCAGAGGCCACTTCTACCCTGGAAGCTTGCATAGAGTTTATATCATGCATGCCAGTTTCATGCTTTTCTCAACAGAATTCATGCTGCCAACCTATTAAGGAAATTGTAATTCCCAGTCATCAAGAATCATCAAAAAGGCTGTTGAGCTAAACACAGAAAAATCCTAGTACTGCTGTAACTGCAGTGCCACTCCTGCGGATCTAAAATTGTTTTCCTATATTGGAGCCAGTCACTGATTGGTCCTGTAGCATGGACCAGAGTGGAAAAATTGTCCATCAGTCATTCTGCTACTGAGAGAATTTTGCAGCCCTAGAGAAGCCTGCAGAATTCTCCAAGCCCTATAACACCTTTTTATTGTTGGTTATCTGAATTGTCTATTAAATAAATGTAAACTATCCTTCAGTGGACATCTTTATCCAATTCCAGGTCTTTCTCATTCTAGAAAACACATAATCTAGGTCTATCATAAATTAAGATTTTTCTATCATTTCAGTAAAAGTTTGGTCATGCTAAGGGCCACTTCAGGTATTTCCATGTTGTGAATGTTCTAAAAACAAGGTTTGTTTCCTGGACTCTAATTTTCCTCAGTTCTGGACACTGTCACACTACCAAAGGGTCTCTCCAGAACAAAGCCAGTGCTTATTCAGAATGAGTCAAAAGTACCATCTCAAATGTAAGTGTCATTAGAAAAGGCTTTAGAACACACTGGCAAAGAGAAGAGCAACTAACTGCCAAGACTAAATCATATTTGCCTTAAAGTTCCAATAAAATCTAATCCAAAATTAACCATTTATTGATCTGTGCTATGTAACTTCCTTGTCATGTATATATATGTATCAGCATGTCAGCATGAGTCAGAAAATATGTCATATTCTAATAAAGGACTCCATAAGGAAGTCTGATTTACAGACCACTTAGACTTCCTTAAATTATGGGAAAGAAGATAACTAATGAATGAAACCATGAAATTATAGCAGAGGGAGATGGTTTTCTTATTTCTCATTTGTGTCTCTATAATAAAATTATTTGGAATTTGCAGACATGTAGGAAACTATGATCCATTCAACACGATAGACTTCCAAAATCCTTTTCCAAAACCTTTTAAGGAAACAAGGTTAGCAATGGATAAGAGAAATTATCTAAATTAATTAAAAGTAATAGATTTTTGATGGGGCTTTTCTATCTTTCATTTTAAAGAAGAATTTTTAAGATTAGAAAAGACAGCAAAAAATGAACAAAATATAACTTGGTATCTACAAAAGAAGAGGTCTCTAGAGCTTTCTGGAAAAGCAACCACTGTGAGATATAGTAGTACTGTATAAAGTCCTGAATGGATGGATGGAAAGTGAAGAATGTGTATTAAGTGAAAGCATTTGACAAGTTTAAACAAGATGAGTATTTCTTTGCACAATGCATTAACAGAGGTTATTAGGAATAGCAGATGTCAAAATAATAGATGGGCTTAAAAGCAGACAGTAAATTAACGAGAGAAAAGAGATTTTTAATACCGTAAATTATGGCTTCCAGTCAATGGATTGCTAGGAAAACAGGTAAAATAATGGCTTCATTCCTTCAGCATCTCCTTGAAGCATGCTAATACCAAGGACAGGATATTATGCAAGACAGACCTGTGGTCAGAGTGGAGACATTTTGATATCTAATTCTACAATGAACTCACAAAACAGGGCAAGAAAATTCATAGTCTTCTGTGGGGCAGGTTATTTTGAAAGTTCTTTCTGTAGACAAAAGAGTCTTGGTATTCAAAGACACACTATCAAGGTAACAACTTCTCTATTCTTCATAATTTCCTATTTTGACACAAGAAAAGCAATATAACTCAAGGCAAATATTGCCAGAACTGGAAGAATCCCGAGAAACAAGACTTTAAATTCCTTTGCCTCTCCATTTACAGATCTGTGGAATTTCAGATAAGCACTTTTCAGAAAAAAATTTAGATGTAACCTTTTCTTTTCAGAACAAGAATAGGTAGCTGTATTCAAAATACTAAAAAAATTACTAAAAACACTCAGAAAGCCACACTAAATATTTGGCAATGAATCTGACATATTACAGTCATGTAATAAAAATCGTTAAAATATTTAACAACCATCAATTCTTGTTACTGTTAGCTGAGGAAATGTAGCTATACTTAGTTATGATAGTTATGATGTTCTAGATCTATATTAAATACAGGAAAATAATAGTCAGAATCTTCAAGTGTTCTGTTGTCTTTTGTTTGCCTGTGCTTTTTGAGTGCTCCCTTTGAGTGTCTGTAAAGGGATCCAATTTCAAGAAAAAGTTGACCCCAATTCTGGACTTTGGCTTTGAGTCCCGGCTCTTAACTCAGCAGCTTTTGAAAAGTTATGCTTCTCATTTTTATTGTAAAAGATGGGAAAAGAAATATTTCCTCAGCTTGTTACCACATTTTTTGCTATAATTCTAAACATTTTCACATTTCTCCAACTTAAGCAAATGCTATCCTGCTGGAACTGCTTCTAATTTCACCAAAACACACACCCACTGAACAGACTGCACATTAAAGACTAAATAAAAAATCCTCAGCACCAAATAGGAGGAACTCTTTCTAATCAATTGTATGAAATTAATTCATAAATGCATTTCACTAGCAAATTCATAAACAGAATTTTCAGCAGGAGTGTACTCCACAGTTCTAAATTTTGAACGTAACTTTATTTCATGATAAGTGCTCTTGAGGGTAGTTGGAGGGGTAAGACATGAGTAGTACCAGTCACAATATCAGTGCAGTCATATTTTATGAGTAGATGAATAGAATGTGATTAGAACAACATGAACAATTTGC